>CAJQUW010007949.1:0-98252 GCA_907163375.1 Prostheceraeus crozeri | reverse complement strand
GCTGGCGAGTGATGTGAAGTTGGCCACCGCCATCCTTAAAAAAAATGCATGTGTCAGTCAAACCGACGGTTCAGCAAATCGATCTAGATGGATGTGTGGCACAGCAGATTTCAGAAAAATCCTCCCACACCTCAGTCGGTGGCAAAACCAACACGAAAGCTCAATTGGCGGTGATGTGAGTGACGTTGGCATCGCCACTGATATGTTTTTTCCAAAATTGGGACCACTCAATGGAGGTATTGTTTTTATATAAAATTTTCCACTTGAAACATTTAAACCGTTTGCTTACTGGCTATACAGTTGTCAATGCGAATACGAATATCTGGAGACAGGTGAATACCGTCATGTTGGTGTTCTGAACTGTTAACAGAAAGCTGTAAAGCTATTAGTTTGTTCAAAACTCTGGTAAAGACAGTGAAGGCATTTGACGAGTGTATGCAATGACATAGCTAGGAAGACTTACTATTCTTATCATAAGGCCATTGATGAAATAGCATGGCAATTTGTTTATGTTTCCCCGCATGATGAGGACAGTTTCCAAGACCGGTTATCGAATGCTTGGGAAATTAGCTAGGTAACTGTTCTCGTCTTACCTTTGTGCAGTGACGTACCATAGAATATCTGCTGTATTGATGCAGGAGTGCCTGAAGCCAAGCCATACAGTACGTGTCATGCTGAAGTCTGAGTTTTTTTTCAAGAAAGTTAGGATGCTTATTTATCAGTGCTTCATCTAGGATTGCATTAGATGATTTCACGACTTTCCTTGGCAATTGGAACCAAAACAACTGAGAGATCCATCGGTGTTGGGATACACATTATCTGAACAGTTTTGATAACAAACTGGTTGAAGCTCTGGGTGAGGGTATTGTTTATACTGAAACCGAGATCCCACCTGCTCCACTAGACTTCCGCCTATCGCGTCCAAAAATGCGGGTGCGTTTGGCACCTGCAATGAATGATCTCTGACAAATCAAAGAAAATTAGTTTCAGAAAATTTGTTTTTCCACTATATTCAATCAACGAACTAACAGCATTTCATGTATCCTTTTTCAGGTATCGACTCATGGGAATCAATTTCTATTGCGACCGAGCGCAGCATTACAGGTCTGTGCTTATGATAAAGAATCAGCAGCAGATGTTCGACAACCTACGCCCGGACGTTCTTTACCGGCGGCGATAAACGATTTTGTGTCGTCCATATTTTACATCATTCACTGAAGTAAACATCCTTGGAACCACCGTTGTTTTCAGCCTCCATTTGGAAAAAGTAAAAGCACCACCTTCTTAACACAAGTCCATACAAAAAACGATCGTAAGTGCATATTGCAACATTTCACCTGTATCAATTCCAGCCGTTGGCTTTCCACCGACTGTGGTTGGATTTTCGTGAAAGAAATGAGTGGCACATGCTGGCACACTCCATCTAGATCGATTCTGATCGTTGGTTTGACTGGCACATGCATTTTTCAAGATGGCGGTGCCAACTTCACATCACCGCCAGCGCATTGAGCTTTCGGGGGCTAATTTCTCCACAAGTACGGCGTCTTAGGAGAAGAAACTTGATGGCACAATGTTTTTGATGGTCTTCTATCTGTTGTGCGTGTTTCGTATGTTTTGATTGTGTATTTTGGAAAAAAAATTTAGTGGCGGTGCTAACTTCACATCACCGCCATGTCGAACTTTCGAGCATCGATTTTTCCTAAACTAAGCGGAATTCTTTCAAAATCCACACCAAATGCTTCACCAAATTCTTTCACACACCAAATGCATGGATCTGTTAGGTTTATTTGAGTGGCACATTCCATTTTCAAGATGGCGGTGCTGAGTGGCGGTGCCAACTTCTCACACGTAATGGAAGACTGTTCCATGCACGCCATGCCAAAACAGGAAACGCACGGTCATCAAGGGACATGCAGAGGTCGCAAGCACTAACAGAGCTCTGGATTTAGCAGATCGTAGACGGCGTGCCTCGACATTGCTGGCAAGCTGCAGCGTCAGAGAGCTAGCGCGGTGCCATATCATGTAAGCACATGGAACGTAAGAACACATCAGCGGAAATTTATGCGCTGTGGGACTCGCTACCAGTGCAACTCACGCAAAAGTGGCGCAATGTGATGTTCTCCGACCGCATGGCGTCATATCTCAATCTGGCTGCGGCATTCAAGAATGACTGCAGACGACGATGCTGGCATCTAGGAACGCCATCCAGTACCGAGCAGCAGTACTTGTACTTTGTACTTATCGCCGAAAACCAGTAGGGTTGTGGCTGGCAATGGGCAAGTTTGCGACGTGCCGAATGAAGGTTCTACACATTTGTCGGTCTTGTGCCTCGACATCCGCAGCAGCATCTATACATCGTTTTCGTGGTCTTGTTCTTATGCCAACAAGATTGAGATCAACAGAAATATGTCTCTCCCATGATAAGCGAGGAGCATTCATGGGGAATCTCCATAATTTTATGGCGTTTAGAAAACAGAATTCTCCGTGGGATTTGAGAAATCGGCATACGTGCAACATGTCCGAATCACCGCAATCTTGAGCCTCGAATGAGTTGGGCTATTATCGGTTGGTTGCCGCAATCTTCGCCGATTTTCTGATTTGGCACCATGTCCCGAATGCTTATGCCTAAGATCTTCCGGAGACAGCTCATTTGAAAGACTTCAAGTTTTTATTGATCGGCAACTGTGTACGTCCATGTTTCGGCTCCATACAATAGGACAGGTAGGATGGCACTGTTGAAGACCCACATCTTTGTTTTCGTTGATATTAATCTGGCAGCCAGAACGAGTTTCTGCAGGGAACGAGGCCGAAAGTGAGACTTTCACTGAATGATGAACATCCTATGCCTACTACGAATCGGTGCGTCTGCCGAGTTCTAGTGAGTTCCTCTTCTTGTCAGACAGGATCAAAGAAAAACGCATGTTAATCCAATGGGACGCAGATTGCTGTTTTACCGTAGTTAGAAAAACGAAGTGTACTATAAACTTAATCTACATATGCCAAATGTCCTTCATAGTAAAGCTTCAATATGTACATTTCGGATTTTTAATACAAAGCAAGGGGCAGGGTGCGTGCCATATCACCCCATTCTCCCCTACGCCTACTTGAATTTCTAAATGTCACCTACACGAACATCATTCTGCAATACATACATCATCGCTCCTGTTCCGATGACGATCTTCTTGGTCGCTTTTCCGTTTTCAGCCATCGTAGGATCAATTTTTGACAAACTGACAATGGTCTTTGCCGTCTTTTCCGCTTCGTCTGATCTTACTCGTATTTTTTCTTCATGAATTTCTGCATAAATTCCAATAATAAGGAAATCAATTCCGCATGAATCACAAGCTCCCTCCTTTGAAACTTTAGAAGGAATGCTTCGAAGTGCTGGCTAATGAAAATTGAGAATGCAAGGAAGGCTTGTAATGAAGGGTTTCGGAGAAACCTTACAATATATCTGCAGCGTTCCATTGATTGAAGAGTATGTTTGAATTCTTTCTGTACGGGCAAATAGTCGAGAAAATACTGACGTAGAATGTCCGATCAATTCAAAATTCGTAACGTGGTAAAAGTAACGTGATAAAGTGGTAAAGTGATAAAAGTAACGTGGTCAAAGACTGCCAACGCGATGAAAAAAATCTTAACATAGATCAAGCGGCCACACCGGTCACCTCACCAAGAGAGCTATGATCTTCACGGTGGTAGTAAAATCTCTTCATTTCTGACAAAAGCTGTTGATGAATTGAGCCTTTCAGAAGATTTAGAAAGGCTCAAGTATGAGAGCAAGAAACTGGTTTCTATTACATTTTGTAAAATTTTATGATTTTCCTCAGATTTCGTGAAATTTTATGATTTTATGGCAGCCCATCAAATTTTGACATTTTATGATTTCTATGACACTGAGACCTGAGATGATGCCTATGATGAAAGAAGCATGCGTTTAAAATACATGCAGTTGCATTTTTTGATTTTACAATTAGACTCAATTTTATTGAACCATCAACAAAATTACAACTTTATCACCGATACTGGTCGAAATTCCCGATTTTTTCCCATTTTTTGCCACTATCTCATTTTTTAAATTTTTTGCCGAGTGAGACCCCTATGCCAATAAGCGAACTGCAGGTCATGAAGCAGCATGTTCTCTATCAAATATTGATGCAGTTACTTGACAAGAAACCGCTCCGGAAGGTTAGATAACACCAGTAGGTTCGAGATCGGGCGGTATGACTTTACATCAGCGGAATCCGAGTTTGCTTTCTTCAATCGTGGCGTTATGTAAGCAAATTTTAACCTGACAGGAACCTCAGCATTCTCAAGTGACCAGTTAAGCAAATGGCACAGGAACGGTGTAAGTACATCAATATAGCACTTGAGCATGTGGGAAATGGTTCGTTCATACCATGCTTGCCGGACAACTTCCCCACCAGGGGCGACCGCACAGAGACTGTTAAGCTAACAAATCTCTAGCATCATCATTCACCCATTGAAATTTGCTTGTCACTAACAACTCACTCGTGGAGTAGACCGGTGACGGACGGCGGAATGGCAGCAACCTGTAAAGCAGACAATGACAAGCAAGCCATACTGTTCTTCTGATCGAGGGCTCTGAGTTTCAAGGAAGTTGACAATATGTTGGTTGATCATTGCTTCAAAAATCTTGCCAGTAATTGGAAACAGACTGATAGGATACTAACTAGATGAAAGAAATGAGTCAGAACCTCTCTTTGCATGTGGAACTACTGAAGCTACTTTCCAACAAGAAGGAAACTCACCGGTGGATACACATCTACTGAACAGTTTGGATAAAAGTGAATAAAGCTCAGATGAGAGATGCTTGAAGACCGAAACCGGGATACCATCTGGTTCACTAGACTTAAAGCTATCGAGACCTGCGATGATTCTCATGACGTTTCGGACTGTGACTGAAGGAAGACAAGTTATCTCATCAGTGCACGTGGGAATTGGAGGTGGAATTCTACCTCCACCGTCCAATGTTGAAATCTTCGCAAACTCCTTGCAAAGAAGCTCGGCTTTGTCTGCTGAGGTTGTCGCCATAGAAGCACTGACTTCGGCATGACGAAGTGCTGGGATGGAGGATTTGTTCCTATTGGTGACACTTGTAAATCCTCCAGATGTCCTTAGAGCCAAGCTTTAGGGTAGCAATGGATTTCCGTACATAAGAAGCGTAAAGGCCTTTAGCCTGATGTATGGTTTCCTTGCGGTCTTGTACAATTCAAAATTGTCAGCGGTACTGTCACGCTTGCACTTATGGAAATAGTGGTCACGCTGGCAGGTTGCAGCAGCTGATTCTGGTGTAAACCAAGTTTGGAAATGGGGCTTCATTTGAAAAGTACGGTGAGGAATGTAGGCCAACATCCTTGTCTGAAGCCACTCTGTCAGTTCTTGCGCCGACTTGTGGACGTTCTCGCTGAGAATCGAATTCTCAGCTTGAATTTGACTAAGAAAAATGCGGAAGCCACACCAACTGCTCTATGGAAAGGCGCAGACGGTGTGGAGCAAGTTTGTTTGCCAGAAAATGATAACACAGTGATCATACGTGCCGAGGGGAGAAGTGTGTGTGAACTTCTTGTGTGAAGAACAAGTTGGATTTGAGAAACAGGTCAAGGAGATATCCAATATCCCCAGATCGGTCAGGACTAAGGTTGTAAGAGCAAAATCCTCGACTGCCTGGCCGGAGATATCGGGGGTGCGTGAGTGTACAAGCCAGTCAACAATGTACACGTTGAAGTCACCGAAAACGGCAACCTCAGCGCTGGGATACTGTTGTAAAAGTGGGTCGATCTTATCACAAAGAACACACACGTTACTTTGAGACACTACGCATATATCAGAATTATGCAGCGAATACAGGCACTGGAACTAGGAAATTATATCAAAAATAATTCACTAAAGCGACGTAAATTCATTTTTTCTTTTGTCGTCACCACTTTTAACAAAAACTCATTCACAATCTCTCACATTCAGATTAGGTTATCCATCTCGTCTTTACAAGTTTTGTGGAGGAAGAAGCGATTTAGACGAGTTTGGGTCATTGTCGACTTCCGGTAATTCTTCAACCTTTGGAGAGTTGAAAAGATCATTCGTTTTAGACTTTGCATGCAGGGTTTACCAGGTACAGTTTCATCCATCCAACCACCTCAGGAATAATAACTTTGAACTCCGATTTTCCAACCTCCGAGATAATGTCCAAAATACCTGTGGTGCATGTTGACTTCTCATCTCGTGTAAAATTTCTCAGGGATTTCAATTGAGCCTCCAACGAGTCTAGATAGACATAGTCTAGATGCTCTCCGCACTGCTCCTTCACTCAACCGAAGTTGTCATTCTTCAGGTCTTCTCCAGCCCAGCCACTTCTGACCGATTTCTTATCGCTGTCATGGATTTTGAGTTGATACGCCTCTCCAGAGCTTCGATCAGGCAGTTCAGCACCTCGAAGCAATCCGAGCGATACAAATATTTCGAAGTCTGAAACTGATGAGGTGTCGACGACTTAATCTTGCGCGGAGCACGTATATTTCTAGGTTTCATTGGTGGATCTGCGTCATGAGACGACGATGGTGATTTACGTTATGACGAACAAATCCAACGCATTTGAGGATGATGACACAAAAATTTCGAATTCAAGCTTCACAACGTAACTTGAAGAGAGTCTGTTTGAAGTTTGAGATCGAAAAATGATTTGACTGAATTCAGAAAGTACGCAAGCACATGGAGAAATGCTTTAATCTTCCAGATGGGATAACTTATCATCGATATGTGTTTTGACTTGATAGATGTGAAGCCTTATGGCGTTTCATAATCTGTTCCACGAGGATCGTTTCATCTTTTCATCGTTTGAGATTGCTGATTCAATAAACTGCGTCCATGTAGTAGGCCTATATGGCATGGTTTGTTAATTGTGAGAAAATAAAATTACCTACATGCTAAGGACTTAAGCGGCAATTCAGAAAATAGGTTTGATGATTTCTGCAGAGAATCACTAGTACAACTTTGATAAAATGACGCTCATCGTTTATAGTTATAAAATAAAGCTTAGTCTGATCGTCAACACTGTGATAGTCGAAGGAGCAGCCTTCATACAACGAATCTTCTAAACAATTATCAATCTAGAAGCAACAACATCAAAATTGTTGGGGCGAGCAACAACAGCGAATATGACGACGCTATGCCAACACTTATTTTGGAACGGCGGTTGCCATACCTGCTACACCAGTTCCGGCGCCTAAGTTTAGAGTAGCAGTGACAGACGGATCCATCTCTGTGGTTACTTCAAAGCTCATCATTTTCATGTCGGTCCTAGTCTTCGAGATAAAGACCTGAAGAGTGTTAAGAGTGAGTTTAGTGTTGATTGAGCTGGTATTGTGGGCGTGGGAACTAGTCCGGCAGCCAGAACGAGTTTCTGCAGGGAACGAGGCCGAAAGTGAGACTTCAAAAATTGATGTACACCCTGTGCCTACTACGAATCGGCACGTCTGCCGAGTTCTAGTGAGTTCCTCTTCTTGCCAGACAAGATCAAAGAAAAACACATGTAAATCCAATGGGACGCAGATTGCATTTTTTTGGCTAAAATGAAATTTTGTATGTTTTCTCTAATTATACGAAAAGTACAAAGCCCACAGTCATAATTTTTGGCATAGAATGTCTTCAGGTCATTTCCTATGATGTACATGTGCTTTTATCATGCATCTTATTTTATCGACCATATATGTGAGAATGTGGTTGAATGTGGATGAAGTAGCTAAAGATATAAACAGGGGTGCATGAAAATGAAAGGAAATGACCTGAAGACATTCCATGACAAAAATTATGACTCTGGGCTCAGTGCTTTTCGTTTAATCAGACAAAAGATAGAAAATTTCATTTACGCCAAAAACGGCAATCTGCGTCCCATTGGATTTACATGTGTTTTTCTTTGATCCTGTCTGACAAGAAGAGGAACTCACTAGAGCTCGGCAGATGTGCCGATTCGTAGTAGGCACAGGGTGTACATCATTCTGTGAAAGTTTCACTTTCGGCCACGTTCCCTGCAGAAACTCGTTCTGGCTGCCGGACTAAACCCTAGATGTGAATTGTCATAAGTTTCGCAAGTTTGCGAGATAGGTGTTTGAGGCAGTGTTTGAAAGGGGGTGTGGAGACGATTATATCCTTAGGTATGGGGGTAATGGGAGTGCGGCTCTTCGAGATAAAGACCTGAAGAGTGTTGAGAGTTTGGTGTTGATTGAGCCAGTTTTGTGGGCGTGAGAGCCATAGAAAGAAAGGATTTATTCACGGCATGATGCATGCATTTGACTACGTACAAATACTATTGTGTAACTACATGTAACAGATATAAAAGTCCCCTATAAAAGCTCCCATAGATGTAAAGTTGGGTTTTCGCTTTTTTTCGTGTTTCACTGTTTATCTTCATACAAATGGTGACATGATTTTATTCAAGAAATTTATTCGCAGACCTTGCTCAAGATGATGGGAGCTTCATTTTGATGCATAGCTTTTTCCATTTCATGGTGAAATAATGCGATAAGGGCCCTAGTTGTACTTTGTTAATTTTGGTTTCTTTCTCTGTATGTACTTTGTCAACAGCCCTAAAAAAACGCTTAACTTGATAACAAACACAATGACATACTAGTGTGGAAATACACGTGCAAGTGCTACTTAATGAAGCGAAGATGGTTAGAACTTATGCCAAGGATTTGTAAGAGGAATCCTAGATATTAGTTATGAAACCACAAATTTCGATAATACTAATCTGACAGAAAACTGCGTGAATGCTTTTGACTTTCTTTTAAAAAAACAAACAAATAATTATATTTTGAGAATGTGATGTCTATGTCTTGAGATGAAACAGCGTGAAACAAAGGAGAATTATGAACTGCAAGTTAAGTTTCACGTTAGCTCATGTAGTCTCAAGACCATGGTATCCATCGACATCTTGTACAGTGCAGTGATGTGAGTCATAGAGTTAGTGTATTGGTAATAAAATATACATCGAACATCAGCAGCTAAATGCTTGGTGATTAGTGTCTGTTGGTGCATTGGCACTACCAAAGACATCGAACATCAACCACCTTTGTGCTTAGTGTTCGATGTCTATGGGTACTGCTACATGCTTGCTCTATGAGCTGAATTTGTCCTTAGTAGGTCTAAAATAGCTGCCTGCTGATGAGTTGAATTCAGCTTTACCTTCATGCACGAGTTCATGCACGCATCAAGGGCAATTTTGGTGGATAAGAGAGGTTATCATGCTGATTGTATATTTGATTAATGACACCTTCACAATACACAGATCAAAAGCATGTCAGCCATTAAACGCCAAAGAAAGTTGTGATGCGAGTCTAAGGCGTGGCACCACATTCCCTCTAAGTTGTAATTGCTGTTGTGTCCGTTGTTAAGCAGTGACTAGTAATGTGAATAAATTTGGAAAATATTTGATGCTTTTGTGTGAAGCATTAACATCAGCAATGTCAATCAAGTATGCAAACAGTGGACCAACGATAGTGGATATATTAAACATGTCAATGAAGGCTTAGTGAATTCTGATTTATGGCTGACAAGTACCTTTTTTGAAGGAGATCAGAATGACTTTTATTGATATCATCCTGCCCATAGCGTAGCCCATCATGGAGAGTGCCCATCATCTTGCGTTTAAATCTATCAATGAAAATGTAATAGTTGAACGTTGTATGACGCAATATTAACTGAATTACGCACGATCAATATACTACTGTTTGCCGTAATCGCCTGCTTTGTCGCCATCTTGAAATTTTCTGTGGGACATAACCTACTCGTTTAGTACTCCAAGTAGTAAGTTAAACTACACAGTTATTGATTTTTACTTCAGTAGTCTTAGGAGAATTTTAAGTTATATTTCTGTTTTGCTTGTTATCAGTGAATTTTAAATGTGGTTGTGCGCAATAGTGACAAGATGATAAACAATATATGCATAATTGCAATATCATGATATTCTAGCTTCTCATGAATGTCATGACTGTAAAGACTTTGTATCAAAATGAACACTGTGCCTGTCAACTGTAGCGTTAAGAACTGTATGCATACTCTAGGTTCTTGCCAAAATAATATATCATGGTGTGTTCTGTAATCACCAACTGAGATACTTCGTCACATCCATCAGCGAACAGTCAGCCGAAAAGTTCGAACTAAAATGCTGCAGACAGAAATTTAATCCGATTTAATAATCAATCGACTCAATGAACGAGGGTTCACTGGTCGATGTTATACTGTCTTTCAATAAGTCGGCCAAAAAATTCTGCTGACAATAATAAGTCAGTTTAATTCTCTCTCCCGCATAATTTTAGTCAATGTTGCGTTCATACGTGCAATTTGATCGCTGACAATTTCCGATTCATGAGTCAGAACAGAATTGAGTGGACGAACAAATGAAGTAAAGGGACGCCTTCAATAATCGTGCTTCGCACGTAATCAGACAATAGCAATTTAGCGAATGGTGATGAAGAGAAATGCATTGATTCATCAGCATGTTATCGGCTGAGTGTCAGTAAAGTGGCAACTACCGTTGAACAAGGCGAAACTTCAGCTGACATTTTTTTAGTGACACTCAGAGGATGACCTGCTGATGAAATTAGAGTCTGCAAATAGTCTGTATTTTTTGGCGGTAGACTGTATATTTCAATATACATTTACAATTTGAGAATATAGGCTTATGTATGATATAGGCATGCTAGCTGGTAACTTTGAAAGCTTTGGTACCAAATTATATAATAATTTCTCTGACCCTTAAATCGCATCGTGCAAGATATAGGCCCTTTCACGAATACATACTAGGGATGCACCGGATTTCGATTTTTGACTACCGCAAACCTCTTCGACGTTGGATGTCTACAAATTTCATAATTTGCCTCCTCGTTTCTGACGTTTAATGACGCAACTGGTACGACGTGAAGCACCTTTTCTCGTCGATGAAAGTAAGACACAAAGTTTAGCGTCAATAAGCATTTATCGCCTACTCCGATATGATATCAGATACATAGGGCTAGTATTACATATCACGAAATTTATGATTCTTAGATAACTAAGTATATGTAGACCTTCATCTTTACGCCAATGATATTTGACCTACTCATTTGGCACCATTTGTTTTGTTGACTAAAGATCATTGACATAAGAAGTGTAATTGTGGTCTCACTGAAGTCATATTTCTGTATATTGCGCAGTCTACTACTTATATAGCTACATGCCCACTATGAAATAATTGCTTGAAAAGTATTAATGATCGTTAAAATATGCTCCCAAAGCATACGAGCTCGTAAATACGTCTGATGTACTGGTAGGTCACCCTAAGGATCTATATACATGTAAGATTTGTTGTTTGTGTATTCAGGGGTGTGATTACTCCTAAAATTTCAAAACTCTCCTAAAATTCCTAAAATTTGGTGAAAAATGAAAAATTCCTAAAATTTCGTATTAGAAAAGTTGGGTTTTTTCATCTTACCTACATATTGATATTACAGCCATTCTGATTGCAGAGAGGTTAGCGTCCCTGGCTTGCTGAGCTGTCTTTAGGTAGGATTTATGAAAGCTAAGCACAGCCGTTAGGGCTGCAGGGAGGTAAGCGTCCCTGGCTTGCTGAGATGTCTTTAGGTAGGATTTATGAAAGCTAAGCACAGTCGTTATGGCTGCAGGGGAGGTAAGCGTTCCTGGCTTGCTGAGATGTCTTTAGGTAGGATTTATGAAAGCTAAGCACAGCCGTTAGGGCTGCAGGGAGGTAAGCGTCCCTGGCTTGCTGAGCTGTCTTTAGGTAGGATTTATGAAAGCTAAGGACAGCCGTTAGGGCTGCAGGGAGGTAAGCGTCCCTGGCTTGCTGAGCTGTCTTTAGGTAGGATTTATGAAAGCTAAGCACAGCCGTTAGGGCTGCAGGGAGGTAAGCGTCCCTGGCTTGCTGAGTTGTCTTTAGGTAGGATTTATGAAAGCTAAGGACAGCCGTTAGGGCTGCAGGGAAGTAAGCGTCTCTGGCTTGCTGAGCTGTCTTTAGGTAGGATTTATGAAAGCTAAGGACAGCCGTTATGGCTGCAGGGAGGTAAGCGTCCCTGGCTTGCTGAGCTGTCTTTAGGTAGGATTTATGAAAGCTAAGGACAGCCGTTAGGGCTGCAGGTAGGTAAGCGTCCCTGGCTTGCTGAGATGTCTTTAGGTAGGATTTATGAAAGCTAAGCACAGCCGTTAGGGCTGCAGGGAGGTAAGCGTCCCTGGCTTGCTGAGCTGTCTTTAGGTAGCCATTCTTACTTTCAGGATAATTCTTATGCGAAAGTACATTTGATTGATATTGGTTTCATTGATCTTATGTATCTACGTCACATTGATACGTTTATATACTATGTATTTGTAATGATAGTTATGACTTTTCAGGTTTTTATCACTGGTTACGAATGCCGAAAACAAAATTTAATGCGTCGTGGTTGGATTCAGTTGATGGAAATGGTAATGTCGTGAAGACCTGGTGTGAAAGACACTCTGATTATGAATTCCGTTGTTCACTTTGTAAATCGGTCTGTGGATGCAGCGGAGGGTTTCCTCAGGTATTAAGTCATTCCAAATCAGGAAAGCATCGAAGACTAATGATGGAAAATAAAAGTCAAAGAAAACTTGTAATCAGCGAACGATCTGATGGAGAGAAATCCGTTGCATTGAGTGGTGAGTCAGGAAAATGGACTATGTCTCACACGGACCTTGTTACCAAAGCTGAAATCATCTGGATTTTGCAAATGGTACATTCGAATTGGACGTTTTTAAGTTCTGACAATATATCTTCAGTTTTTTCTGCTATGTTTGAAAGCAGCAAAATAGCAAAGGACTTTCAAATGTCCCGAAACAAAATTTCCTATTCGATTTCCCATGGTTTAAGACCATATTTCTACCAAGACCTGGTAAATTCGGTGAAGAAGTCAAACTCAGCATTTGTTATTTGTTTTGACGAGACCACTACGAAACAAATTGTCAAACAATTGGATATTTATGTCCAGTTCCTAGATAGCGTCACTGAGAAAGTTTCCATACGATACCTGACTTCGTAGTTTCTGGACATGCAGATGCGCAAACTGTTACAACTGCGATATTAAAGGAAATTCGCGAATCGGGGTTTTCATTAAGCAAATTGATACAATTAGGCATGGATGGACCCAATGTGAACAAGGCGATTTGGAAGAAAATAAATTCTGTTGTGAATGAGTCCGGTTCACCAGGAATGCTGGAAACTGGCTATTGTAATCTGCACTCAGTTCATAACGCCTTCAGAAAAGGCCTTGATTCTATTGAAAACTGGAGTATTGAAGAGTTCCTGCAGGATGTGTTTTCATTTTTTAAGTATTCAGCGGCACGTCGGGAAGACTACTTTCGTGTTCAAGAATTACTTAACTTGGAGGGTGGTCTGTTCAAAAGATATGTGGAAAGCAGGTGGACGACATTATCAGATGTTCTGGGAGTATATATTGGTCAATTTGAATCTTTGAAGGAATATTTCAATCAGTTGAAAGACACCAGTGCCACGAATTCTGCTAGATATAAAAGAATACGATCTGTTCTGGCATCGCCTTGGAGTGAAATTTACATGAATTTTCTGAAATCTGTCGGTACGCTATTGAATGATTTCCTCATTCTATTCCAAGCCAGAAAACCATTGATTCATGCGCTGTACTCATCCATGTCAGAACTGCTTCTCAAACTTCTCCAACGCTTTGTGAAGTCCGAAGTTATTGATGCTTGTGGAGGTGATTACGAAACAGTATGCTATGGAGAAAAAGAGAACCAGAGACACTATTCCGCTGTTGAAATCGGTGCAACTGCACGCAAGTTATTGAATTCAAGATTTCTTGACTCACGTAATCAGAAGCAATTCATTCGTGAGGTGAAAACATTTTACTCAAAAATAGTCGCTTACTTGATGATTCATTTACCGAAACAAGATTCCGTTCTGTATGACGTTCAAGTGCTTCATCCGAACAAGAAATTTTGGCCCCGTGAGCCGAGACAATCACTCACAAGATTAGCCAGAAAGTTACCACATTTGATCTCGGAATCGTCAATTGATACGATGACTGATGAGTGGACCATTTACGAATCTGTGAGATCTTCTGGTGAATTTCCATCGACTTCCGATGATCTTGATACGTATTGGAAAAATGTGGGAAATCTGAAAACAGCAGTCGGTTGCGCGAAATTTCCTTCTTTGACAAAATTAGCTAGAAATCTGATTGTTCTTTCGCATGGAAATTCAGAGCCTGAACGCGGATTCAGCGCCAATAAACAGCTCGTGACAGACATGCGCTGCTCGTTGTCCCAGTCCGTCATAATTGGTGCCAGGACTGTTAAGGATGTTGTTAATTCGTATGGAGGAGATCCCACTTCGATCCCAATAACGAAAGGCATGATGCATTCATTCAGAGAGGGTTCTAAGAGGTATCGAGCAGCGGTATCAGCAGACGAAAAACTCAAGTGTCGCACAGAAATGTCAAGAACAGAAGAAAACAGGAAACGTCAGCGTTCAGCAATAACTGAATTAGAAAAGGAGAAAGAAAGTCTGCGAAAGCAAATAAGCGATGCCAACACGTTGCTTCAGGAAGGAAATGCTCGTCTAGGAGAAGCTGTTCGAAGATCCGATATGGCAGAGATATCCATTTCTTCTGGCATGATAGACAGTACAACTAGATTGATAACCGAGCTGAATGTCAGATTCTCTAAAATAGAGAGTGAACTAAATGGAAATAAGAAGCAAAAAACTTGACTATTGTGAAAGCGTACGCTTGTGTACTGTACTTTTGGTCTTGGTTGTAGCAGTCGCTTTTACGAAGGCGTATTTCATTCATAGTATTTTATCGATCACCAGTTCATTAACACCTCAGAATACTTGGTATTCACACCAAGTTTGAATAAATTTGTTTTCACACTAAAGTGTTCATTGATTATTACGGAGACTGTTCGTATCAGCGATTGCTACTGTTCACTGATATCATTGATTTGTTTCTCTCGCTTTTTGATACCAAAGCTGAACAGCATATTCGCAGTATATTACTTGTTAGAGATAGTTTTTACATTGTTTTTATACGTTGTTGCACTTTTGTTGGTGGAGAAGGAATGGCTATAAGGGGTGAAGAGGAGGCCATCAGTGAAAAAAAATAATATAATTCATGCTTGTTTTCATGTATTTATACAGGTTTTGAAGAGTCAAATTAAGCAATAAAATAGCGTTTTTTAGCATACTGAATTCAATAATGACTTAAGCAAGCCATAAGAAACAATTTGTAGGAATTTAGCTTCGTTACATTATATCAATCATAATTATACAATTAATTATAAGAGGTGCTAGATGTTAGAGAGAATATGATAGCAAGTAATTCACCTCCCCGGCGGCATTCGACAGTGATCTATGTTTGAACCCAGGACTCTCCATGATACGAAAAATCCATAGATCACTATCGAATTGCCGTCGGGGAGGTGAATTACCGGTACTTGCTATATTATTCTCTCTTTCATCCAGCACTTCTTATAATTTATAAAACACGGAGGCCTTGTGTATGACGTATATCCGAATATTATTTTAACTTTAGATCAGTGTCGATCAACAAAACGACTTCGTAATCCAAATATGCATACAGTGTGCAATCATTACGACATGTAATGTCTTAATTTCATAGTTTAAACAGTTTTGAGGGATAATTTCGTTTAAATTTGTTAGGCGATCTGCGCTAGATGTGCATGTTTTTGCTGGAGAAATTGTCCTTTTATTTGATGATATCATACCTCAGTAATCATCACCGTTAACGTAGACATAACTGTACACTACATATCCTGTTCAGAAACTAGTTTACGAGGCATTTTTAAAATCATCTCTTTGTCAAGCGTTATCTGCTCCCCTATCCAAGTCTAGTCTACTGGAATCATTGGACGATTCTTATATGCTGCCGTCTTTCCAACATTAAGGAAAGTCATTAACGTAGGCATACTTATACGACGCATGTCCTGTTCAGAAACTCGATTACGAGGCTTTTCATTATTTCAATTCAACAAATCAACATTTGACCAACTCATAAATCTGTATGACTGTTGTATTTTTTATTACTGTTGAAATCTCAACGTCACTACATCTATTAAAAACAAAATATATTTTCAAAACAGCATTATGTCTGAGTTGAATAGGCTTTGTCTCTCGTGAAATCTGTTCGTCTGCCATGAAAGCACTATGTCTTATGAGATGTGGGATATTTAAGTCAATGTTATATCAATTGCAGAGTATTCTAATTTTTCACTGAAATTCCTAAAAATTGTCTGTTAAATTCCTAAAATTTTAAAAGGGGTCAATCACAGGGCTGTGTATTTAATTTCTTCATTTGCATTCTATGTGATCTCCGTTATTTTTGTCTCATGATTTTTATTATTGAGACTGTAATTTCCTTAAATATACGTCATTTATATTATTAAATACTTTTCTACTTGTCTGTGTAGAAACTTTTCTACTGTCGTAGTACAAAACCACAAGAAAAAGATTCCTAATGTCCTCGCACAACATTCCCCTCATGATGTGCGCGTGTAGCCTATAGTTTATCAAGGTCAAGCCATCCAATCTTTCAAGCCAGAAAGTTTTCGACGCACAAACAAAACTTTAATATCGCCAGTTAACTAAAAACAATGTTGACAAAATTATTATTACCAAAAACAAATAGGTAGACCCTACATGTAGACTTTTTAATTGGAGTTTTTAGACCAATACAAATACTGATAAGAAAATGTAAATGAAATTTACTAAAATAGCTAAGAACAATAATCGGTGCAATGCCATTACAGATGCTAGAAAGGCCGGATTTGCAAAAAATGCCAAATCCGGTGCACCCCTAATACATACCGATATATTTTCCTGAGAAACCTAACTTAGCGCTAGATCAAAGATGCTTCTTTTTAGAACAGAGCTGTTGAACAAACAGATAACCTGCCAATGGAGTAAAGAATGCGTTGACAAGGTGTTCTCACAGGAAAATTAGAATCGTTTTTTACATTGCCTGTAAAGCTCACTGGTTCAGCGGGAGAAGATATTGCATGGGTTTCAGGAAATCCATTCTTTAATGCATGGTTGAATTTGTCTTCTGTTCAAGGTGTCTGTCGTCTATGTTCCAAGTGAAAGATTTTAGATATATTTACAAGTTGTGTCCATTTGTTTCTTCAACATCAAGATATGTTAGGAATGAATTTTTGAGATGGGCTATCCATCTCATGTAGCCTATGCATTTTCTGCTCCGATATATTTTTAATGAATTCCTCAATTAGACATTAGTGTTCTCTCCAACCACTTAGCAAATATGACGATGTATACTCACGACGTATGTTTAGCTGTAGGTCTCAACATAAATCCTATGTATAGAAGCATGTTTTGCTTTATTGACATGAATGGAATGCGAAGTCATGTATTTACAGTTGCGATTGTACTTTTTCAATATGAAGGAAGTTCTTATCAAGGAAGTTTCGAGAAAATGTTGCTATTAATGACAATGCGGAAACGTAGCGAACATCGCTGCTAGGCTACGAATACGTAGCGAAGTAGGCTTGTATAAGCTCAGACCCTGCTATTCTTCTTCAATGAAAAGCAAACCTGGCAGAGATCTCAGCTAAAAAGTCACCCCGCTTATAAAATATCAGCTTGCTGTGGGCATGCGGGGTGATTTTGAAGCGGAAATTTGTTACCGGCTTATTTGCTTCTCACTTACTTCCCGTTTTCCACTGTGAAGACTTGGCTCCAAAATGCATGTTATCATCGCGATAGACCCACCTGTGCGATGCGGCACATCTATTGCTGAATTATATCAATTCGCACGCTGTACATCAGCTCAGCTTCATTGGCAAATTTTTTTTCAAGCTGAAGCTGTGGCTGTTTTAGTCGATTCAATTGATTAGCTTGTTTTCATTTCACATGTTTGATGAAAATCTGCTGGCCTTCAACTCACATGAATCGAAATACTAAGCATTTTATTTGTAAGCAGTTGTAGGTTAGCTGCGTCTTCGGGCACGCTCTCTCGGATCCTGTACGGGGCTGGAGAATCAGAGTCTTGCAGTCTTACAGCTTAAATCAACCTGTGAGACGAATCCAATGTTGCAGGTAGTCGACGCTTTTCTCAATATACATGTACCTCCTGCATGTTACATTCCATTAGCTGCTAATATGAGCGGGCCGCATTTCACATAGCCACTGGGTGGGTTCTACGAAATAGTTTCTGCCCAAGTTCAAAATTTTATGCGTAACCTTGCGGAGAGGACTTTGTTAGAATTCCTAAAAGTAGACCCTACTCATGTTCTTGGACAGGTATGGTACCGCTAGGTGCGGTGCTTGATTGAAAATGAAATCACTTTTCCATATTTCATCAATCGGCTACACATTGCTTCAATATAATCGTAATGTATTAATTTCTGGTGAATATCATGCGCATCGTAATTTTCCTGATACATGCATGTTTCATCGTGAAGCTTATGGAAGCTTTAAGCAGGGACGCGAATGGAGCAGCGGGCGCTCGGCGAGAAAATTCATTTTTCAAAGTACCCGAAGTAGAAATATAAACAAAGAATACATTAGGCAGACTTATTGGGGCGGATCCACGGAATATTATCATCCCTATTTAGGTCTGCTATTGAATTGCTGCATCAACTTGTCATTAAGCAAGAAATCATCGAAATGCGCAGAAAATTCTCCTTCAACTTCGCTACAAGACCTAAAGTAATCAGTTAAGTCCAGCTTATTGGAGGTGAGATGCACGCGAATTTGTGGAAAGTGTGTCATTTTGAAAACTTCAGTATGAGTGCGGCCTTGGAACTCCAGATTAAGCTTGATCAGATGCGTTCAGAAAATTCACATTGTAACTCACATATTGTGAGTCTTTCAATCTTCTGGCATACTTCTCTACATTTTATGGGTGAGAGTTCGCCATGAAAGTTATTACTTCGCTCAAAAGCTTGCATAATCTTTCGAGAGGCTTACCTTCACTTAACAACCAACGCACATTAAAAATTAATCGCAATTAATCGTCAAATTCAGAATTGTCTTAGAAGATTTGTTTGAAAAGGATGTTGTAGACTGGATGTTCAACAGATCATATTTACTATTTTTATAATGACTTCTATCATTGTCTCCAGTTCACTATCTTATTTGCTTCAGGGAACACCCTTATTCCCTGTTTATATCAAGAGAGTTGTAGATCAGTAAAAACCCGACCATTTTTTAAATGCGATGTGATGATGGTGTGGCCAACAATTTTGCGGTTATGAGAAATTCATAGATTGTTGACTTTAACCGTATTCGACAATTTTGAATTTGAAAATTTTTCCTAGTTTTGCATGTTGCATGTGTTGCTTGCATGATGTATCACAATACTTTGGACAGTTGAATTGTACATTTTGGCTTATAGAAAAGTTGTCTAATTCTACATGAAATCAATGTGGAAGTCATTTGAGAAAACGTTTGAGGAATTATTATGGATTGACTCACCAAGAATTTAATGACTTGACCTCACTGAAGGCAGGTCAAATGCATTTGTCGAATTGTGAGTCGAGGGATATGTAAAGCTCTCATTTCAAGCATCCCGAAAACATGCAAAAAAAGCAGCGAAAAATAGAGATCGGTCGAATATTGATCATGATATAACTAAAGTTTGGATTTCTTTTTTTTCGGCTTATCATGCGTTTATTTTTGCAGTTTGTTATACGTGGCACACTGCTCGCGATCACACTTTTCAACAGATAATAGAATATGTTGAAACTGCTTTTTTTGGCTGTAAATTTAATTTTTCAGTCATGATTTTTTAATATTAGATTTCTACATACACAACATATCTATGAGCTTCTCTTAACCGCAAAATGTTCTCAGGTTTAAAGTGATATGTCGCACTTAAATATTGGATGGATTTTCACTAATCTACAACGTGTATAAAGTAGGGACTTTTTTATTTTGACTCACCCTGTATAAGCAGTCTTCGTTGCAATTTGAATCACGTGTAAACACAATTTAGGCCTATGTACGATTGTGTACATTTTTATAATGCCAAGGGTGGACTGATGTGACAAAACGTGACAATATAGGTTACCATTTTTCATCTCAAAATGAAATGTGACAAAAGGTGTGCTTTTTACTGTTTGTGTGATAAATGTGACAAATTCACGGGAAAATATTCTGACAAAATATGAACTAAGTCACAGAGGAGCATTAACTTCGTTTGAATGGAATAACGAAGTCGTGTTTCCCAAATGTAACATTCATTATATGTGGTCATATGTTTCTTGATTGTCATGTCCAGATCGTAGGAGTCACTGTGAATGTATACTTCCCATAATGCACGCGCATGTATTTATATTTACCACTGATCTGAATACAAAACAAAAGTAATAGTAATCGCTATAAAACTGAGTGGCATGCATTCACTGAAAACAAAGCTTTCCTCTTTTCTGTGACATAAGATGGTCTGTGAATTCACATTGTAAAACATCTTTCGAGTGCGTGTTCATTATGCAATCATATTTGCCACAAGTAGTGAATCATAGATAAATTTGGGACTATAGAATCAATTGTAATAAGACTACAAGGTTTAAGTGCAATTTTTTCAGTTAAAATAAAGTTGAATGTGTCCCGGTTTTACCCATGCTGTTTCGTTATTACCCCAAATCTCGGGGTAAATGTTGTGCACCTTCAATAGCAATTTTCCATGGGAATGAAATGATGGTTTAGTGTCGTTACTCCTCCATGTTGAAGGCTTGGACGGTGCTAGCATAAGTCAGACATTAATCTGGAGACTTGTTATCTTTTAGTCCGGAAGCCCTTTCTCACTACTTCCAATGACACTTTCGGGCCTCGACCTCTGGACTGAAAGATCGCTAGGCCATGCACTTAACCACTATGCCACGGAGACCACCCATAAGGAGCAATATGAATAATAATAATTAGTAATAATTAATAAATCAACGATTTTTCTCGATTTTGTCCCGTTATAACCCTTAAGACAAAATAGAGATAACAAAATATAGCCCTTAAGACAAAATTGATAACTGCCAATTTTCTGCGCACCGGCATATGTCAAATTTTGGCCATGTCTTTTCATCAACATGTGACAAAATGTGACTTTTATGTCAATTTGCATGTGACAAAATGTGACAAATCTCGAATATCAAGATGTGACAAAATGTGTCACAGATCCAAACATGGCGGCCCACCCCTGTAATGCATTAAAGAGATGACAAAAAATGTACCGGTACATAATTCAATCAAACTTCATTTTACACACTTTTTTATAGACGTGAATTGCATGATTGCCACAGACTGGGTCCTTGAGGTTAAAACATTTCTTTGTAAATTGCTGCTCCTTGACAGTTTTCCAGCATTGTAGTATCTCGGACATCTTTATGCCTACCGCTGCAGCTTCAGGATTTTTTGCTTGCAGTCGACCTCTAAATTGTTTCGTAAGGGAGATGATTTCAATGTAAGCCCACAGATCGCGCAAATCGAATGATGCACTCCATTGCCAAGGCTCTGGCAAGCTCTCAAAACTCTCGTCCCCGTTTGATCATACGGCTTGATAATCAGGGAAGTGATTATCACAAGTTTATGAAGTGAATGCATTATTATTTCTGACGTATCAAATTGATCAAGAAAATTGACCCTATGCCATTTTTTGATAACGTGTAGGCTAGATGTATATGTATTTATTTCGGGGTTAAGATGTGCAATTCAACTGTGCATTCACACAAAGCTGAAGTCAGGAAATCAATTTACATGAATGATTTACCACTGTATTAAAATCAAAGTTTCAAGAAAGTGGCAAAGTGTGATACATTTAATTTTATCTACCCTTGGTTGTTCGAGGGTAAACCACAATAAATTATGCTACGTAGCGGTAATGTATCTTGAATTCATTCATTTGGAGCAGTTTCGCAATCGAAGGTTAAGCGAATATTTCATGCTTGAATCTGATATTTTTTTATTGAAGATTTTTTTCTTTTATTCATTTTTTTCGTAGAGTATCGCCTTCAGCTCGCATTAAATAGTTTCCATAGCCAGTCAAGAAAATCTTATGGAGTCGTGTGAAACTGTCTTCAACTGTGCTTTATTAAATATCAAAATCCTCCTGGACAATGGAACGGTGCACAGATGGACCTTGAGACAGATGGAACGGTGCACTTTCGATCGTCGAATATATTGGATTGGAGAGCCTCAAGAACAGTTCCTTTACACAATTGGAACGGAGCGCAACGCTCAATCGGCGAGTGCAGGGGAATGGAAAGTCTCCAGAACAGCCTCAGTAGACGAATGGAGTGGGGCCTCTCCAACCGGAGAATTCAGTGAATTTGAGAACTTCCAGAGCAACTGCAATAGACAAATGGAGTGGAGCGCCTCTTGCAGTGACTCTGGCTGACAAATAGTGAGAACTGTGTGTTTTCAACCGATAAATGCAATGAAGGAACTCCATCTGAAGAATGGATTGTAATGACGGTCCGGAGCTACAACGATGACCTAGACTGAAGGATTTACATTTCAATCATAATCGATTTTTATCGTGAATTCATAAGCTTAAGAATTCTGTTTTTGGTATTTTCTCTTCGCTTAATCATGTGTCTATTTTAGACTATGAAATTCTTGAAATCTCTTAAATACTTGATCAAAGGGGGAGCACGGCTTCCTCCTGACAACGTCCTTGTGTGATACAAGTGCATGTACGTTAGTACAATAACATGATACAACCCGACTGACAAAACTGCCTGATAATAGCCCTAGAAACGAGAGCTTGCATATACTAGTTGTATATTGACTCATTTCATTTCAGGCGCTTGATTTTTATTTCAGGCACTGGGGTACTTTTGTGTATGGGGCGCATTCACTCATTGCAGTTTACGTGTAAATAGTTGATTGACTTGATTACTGATGACCATCTATAAATGTACCTACTAGGCCTCAAAATCTACAGATTACTTCTTTGACCTATTCCCGAAATTTTTTATTTTTGTATCTCTTTTTGTGCAGCTGATACACTGCTTAGGTCTATCTGCAAAATTTCAGCATGAATTTATATGATACTAAAAATGATTAATGATTGCCATTTTTAACAATTGTCTCATCATCAATCTAAAGAAATTTCGATTTTGTTAAACAAATGACATCAGGCACATTCGTTCACACATTCGTGCAGGACCCCGTTCAAGGGCATATAGCTAAAAACACAAATGAGCCAGAAATGCCGCTTTTGTCTGATATCTTTCTAATCGGATGAAGGCGGTCACAGTCTACTAATCCCGGATGACAGAAGGGATCTACACGCAAAAAAGATTATGCCTACTAGTTCGTGAGCTAGCACGAACTTGTGCAGGGGTACATAAAACTTTCACAGCATAGTGCACCACTAACCTGCTGCAAAAGTACGCGTCTGCCGGATCAGATCATTTGTTTTTCAGAAATATAGAGGATAAAAAAATCCTATGGTAAAATTGTGACATCAAAGGTATTGACTCTATTTTTTTGAGATTTTGATCATAAAAAATACACCAATTCGTATTTTGTTGAAATGGTTACTAATGAAATCATCTACAGATCAAAAACGAGCTATCATTCAGTGATAGAAGATGACGTGAAGTGTACAAACAGATGATATTTGTTCGAGTATATCAATAATTTTCAGTGGTCGGATTCGGGCACAAATTCGTGCCCGGGCACGAATTTGTCGAAAGTGGTCACGAATACACGAAAAATGAGTGTGGGCACGAAAATTGGACCTCCTGAAATTCGTGCCTATCTGTTTCTGAAAATCATCTGAATTTTCGAGCACAATCTGTATTAATAGCTGTATGCTTCATACACTAATTCATTGTATGTATTAAAACAACAGAATTCGTCGCTGATTATGGAAATCAAATATTTTTCAATTTTTTTCAAAAATGATAAAACGAAATAATGCAGGTATACGTGATTCGATCGAGCCATATTTACTCGGCAGGGTATTTCAAGGAACCATCTATGACTCTAACACACCATTGTTTCATTTACGTAGAGAAGAAAACCAATCAGAAAAATGATAGATGACTCGGGTAATTTGATGGTAAACTCTAATTGAAGCTAATTCGATGGTATAACCTACTCTTCCAATTTGGTGGTAGCATTTGAATATATAGTGTCTACATGAAAGGAAGTACCATGAGATTGGTATGATAATTATTTCTTTGTTCATTCAACATATTGATAAGGTTTTACCCTAATTTTTTCTTGATAATTGATGCTGCCAATGAGTAGTAGGCATGTGTCGATAATCCGAAGCTCAACTGAATATCCCTTAACTTCAGAATAGAAATTGTCTACACAATAATTCATGAATATAACTTATTTATGATTGCCACCGGGCGCCTAGATCATCCCGCCAATTGAAGTCTAGTTCCATCCAGATTGTATAGGCCTATGAGATGAGGCTTATCTTACAGATGCAGTTAAGCTCCCTAAGCTCTGTTCTTGTCGAAGAAATCGTCCATCATAACGCGTTTCGCAATAGTTTCTCGATAGTGGGTTACTGGCTCGAGCGCTCTCACTGAAACATTGTCACGTCTTTTGAAAGAGGATCGCTAGTTCCAGCCAATTTAACTGTTATTTCCAGCCATAGTATTCGCAAAACGAATCATATCGATTGTTTTCAATCCGAACCCTAAGCGAACCATATCCTTCGAATACTTCATTAACTCCCGCTCTTGGTTGTCGATTAGGGATCGTGGGTTACCAGGATTCGGATTGATAGAAGTTTTGATATGTCTTCTCGATGTAGTCTCGAGAATGCCGTATTGCCCGAAGGCTTTATAGATTGATATTCTGCTAACTGTTACTGCCTTCTTAGCAGCAGCAAATCGTGCTTACCAATGCATCGTCAGCCAAGTAATAAAAAAACACTTGCTTTTCAATGAATTAGCTAAATAACTAGTGTATTTTAATCTAGTTTGATTTGCATTGAGTTTCTGACTTGCAACAAATGTTCAGTCAATGCATAGTTGTCTGTCGGCATTATATCACAAAATGTTGAGAAAATTTTGACTGTCCCACGATGTATATCTGTGGTTATCTATTTAAAGAGTACCGTGTCACATCACTTCTGCTGTAGAAATTTTGATCATTCTGACATGATTGACGTAGGCCTACATATTACCTACGTACTACATACTAGGTATCCATGCGTGTAGTGTAGAATATCGGATTTCTTTATATTAGAAAATTATTTGATCAAATCGAATGCAGAAAATAGAGGTGCCTCCGAATTTACCCTACAAATATGCACGTGTCTCATCAGCAAGCTGGAGGTTAATTCCATAAATGTGACGGTTTCAAAGATGACTACAATTTGGATATTTATCCCGGGTACACACAGAAACTTAGAAGTATATAAAATATATCTACTGAGTTAGAGTAAGAATATGTTGAAATAATATTTCTCTTTCGATATTAGCACTTGTTTCAATTTACCAAAAATGCACCGTGACGGTTTCAAAAGGAGAAAATAGCATTAGTTAAAAATGTAGATGTTTTTATAAATCTGTCGTCCCAGTAAATACCTAGATAAAGTTACCTTGGTTTATCTGATTTGCTATTACAACCGTGTTCATAATACATGATCAGTTTTGTTGTCGCCTTTTCTATCTGAGTAGAAATTCTTTCAGAAAAACGTGACGGTCTCAAACGTGATGGTCTCAAATTTTATTAAGCTCAGTTAAAACAAGTTGTATACCATGATTACCATCTAAATATCATTATAGAAATTCATTACTGGCCGAATACTAAATAAAACTTTCTATTTCCCATCCAAATAATTTCTAATCAAAGGAAAAACAGTCAGTCTGGAATATACAGGTACAAGCACAAGCACAGGTCTGCTGATGACATATCTAGGCTAGATTCTCTTGTACGCAAGACACTCGCTAAGATGAAAAATAATGTACAGTACAAGCAAACGCAGAGAATGAGTCAAAGTTTCTATTCAAATGATTCAAACGAAAATTGTCCACGATGACCAATGGGGGTCGGTGGTTCAATGATTCGAATGGGTGTTCTTTTCATAATGAATGTGATCTGGAATATTGGGCCAGCGGAAATAATTGCCATGACGCTCCATGACATTGATTTTGAACACAGAAGCGGAAATAACATTTGTAATTTCAACTGGATAAAGTCGCTCGTCATATTTCACGATAACCCAATCACCAATATGTAGCTGATCCATCTGCCTCTCCGAGATGATAGCCGTTCGAAGCCCTGCTTCGTCGAAGACGATGTGATGCATTGACTTCATGTTCGGAATTTCCACAACTGATTCTATTTCATTCCGTATCTTTTTGTAATTTGATTTGATAGTGGCTTCATCAACGTGGTGAACGGTGACGGCTGTCCCAGTTGCTGCTTCGAAAAACTCACGTGCATTTGTAATAACAAGAGCTCTTGATCTCACTTTGTTTGTCACGTAGCGTTTGAGTGTGCCTCCGACACCGTCAATAGCCCCCTTTCCATGTGCAGAAGCGAAAAAATTCCAGTTTATTGAGTCAAGATTGAATTCTCGGCGACACAACTTCATAAAAGCTACCATGAAACGGTTCTTAAACTGAGATGATGGACCGTCATACCAAAAGTAGACACGTTGAGCACATATTCGAAAAGCAGCTTCGACAAGAACGTAGTCACAGCGACTTTGCTGTGGTCACTAAGATCAGACACAAATGCGACCATTTCCGCCTCAGTGTTCGCCCGGTAAACTGCCACAGTAAAAATAGTGACGCCGTTTTGATTCCAGTATGTGCTTTGCATCTTGAGAAATGCATGTGTAGTTCTCACTGAAATCGAAGTGGAGTAAAAGGTCTCCAGGCTGTAGTTCACTTTTCATTTCTTGATAAAGTTTGGCTTGGTTTCGCTTGATCAGATGATGCTTGACGAAGTCGGGCATCAAGTCGTGTACGAAAAGTTCGTAGCATTCGCCGACGGTTTGGGTCACACTGGACTGAATGAGTGGCTGCTTATTCCACAATTTAAAAGATATTTCGTCATGTGTGACAGAATCAGATGGTGACTGGATCGAAAAGTTGCGGCAGTTCAGACAATCCACACATTTCAGCTTCTCACAGTCGCTCGTTCTAAGCTTGCAAAGAACATTGTCTGCAATCCCGGTGTCAGAGTATTTTGCAAACTCCATTGCTTTTGCTAAGGCGTTGCACACTGTGATGAAATTTATGTGTTTAAAACATCCGCATGAAAAAATAGGTGTTTTCGTGAAAGACGTCACGTGCTTTGGACGGAGTGCTGCAAATTTTGAAAGATGCATTAATACACCATGTTCCTCCACGAAGAGATGGTAAGCGTCGGATACACTCATAGTAAGATAGCGCCGTTGAAGCTTTTCACCGTCAACCGATACGAAATCACGCATTCCAGGAGAACAGAAAGAAATATCGTCTCGACAAAAAAAAGACTTCACTTTTTCAGAAATGTCATCATTTAAGGATGGTTTTCCTCGTCGTTCGATCGTAGGTGATGCACATTCCTCTGAATCGTTGAAGATGCTGTTTAAGCCTTTCACTACGTACTTGCGCTTGTTTGGAGAAGTTGGAAGTGCCCTCGTTGCTTTGATTGTAGCTTTCTGTTCTGATGACCGCGATTTGTATGGAACTGTCACTGTTGAGGTTGAAGGAGATCTTTCAGCTTGCTTGCTTGCACTCTTCTCACTGACATTTTTGCAACCATCCGATGCTTTTCTTTGTCCGCTTCTGTCATGTTGCGTCTTCTTTCACTTCGTAAGCGCTCTTTCTCCCTCAACGCAGCATCTTTCCGTTTTCTAAATGCCGCGGCCCTCTCTTTGTCCGACTTGGGTGGCATTGATGTCGACGATCAAACAAGAATGTTCCTCAATGTAAGGGACCATTCAAATGGGGGAAATGACGTCACAGTAGCGTGGTTCACGAAGAAACCTAAAAAAAGTCTTGTAGATGAGGTCGTGTCAGTACTATGTCGCATGAAGAAATGGATAACGTGCCATGCTACTCAATAAATCTGTCTTAGTAACACTGTCGTGACGGTCTCAATTTCTTTAATTTAAGGAAATACACAGAAAAAATAAAGGAAAGCGTGCAATGTTGTGTCAGAAGTTGAGGATGACCGTCTTCTTGTTTAATATGAATTTTCAACTGAATATTTCAAGATTCGTGGATGTGAGATAAAAAATTTGATTTTTTCCTTGACGGTCTCAAATATTAAAGTAAATATCTTTAATTCGGTCTAACAGGTTTTTTTAAATATCTTTAACTTTTTCTAATACACACTTTCCGAATGAAGGCTAGGTATAACTTTCAAGTGTATACTCATCACTGATGAGAAATAGACGTTGAAGAAAGGGCTTGCGTATTTCTGTATAGGTTTATGACTCTATTTTTAAGATGACACATTTTATTGTTTTTATTTGTCGTAAAAAGGCACATGGTTTTCCACTATTTAAACACAGTTATTGACCCAAAATAATGAAACCTGGGTAGGTATAACTTCCTTACTGTCTCCAGAAGTAGCTCTGCTAGAATTGTAGTATTCTGATAACTTTAACTTTTTTCGACTTAGAGTACATAATTTATGGAATTGACCTGGATCAATTGCCTACATTTCGTTTCGGTTCCTTTAAAATCTTGGGCGATCAGCAGCTGGCGAACCCACGACCAAAGGCATGTTCCACAAAGCTTATAAGAGGCAAGCTGGTTAGCTGGTTAGTACAAACCAACTTACAAGCCAACATTACAAAATGTACAGAAAATCAATGATCATAAAACGAAAAGACCCATATCAGGAGGATATAACGAGACTGAAAAGTCTGAAGGATGCGGATGCAAATCTGAAGCTTCTTCTGAATGAAATGTCAAAAGTAATGGATGAGAAAAATCTGAAATCAGACAGACTATTTCAAAAGTTCATGGAAAGAAGGATCAGTGTTTAGCTTGACAGTGACAATGGTAATGCTCTTCCTAATAAGAAATGATTTTTATTAACTTTTCCACGTATTATGCGTACTGCGAACAATATTCGTACTTGTAGCTAAATACAAAGTGCATTTCTAGGCATTTCGGCATATTTTCAGTTGACTAGTTTCTATTGCATGTATATGTATGCGCAAAAAATGTGCATTTACGGGCTCAAAATATCAATATGAAGATTATGCAATTCAGTTACAATGCGATTTATAGTCATGCATGTGAAGCAGTAAGTTCTTTGAGCTGGTGGCACTGCATGGGCACGAATTTCGAGGGTTGGGCACAAAAATCCTGAAAATTCTAAATCCGACCACTGAATTTTCCTGAAATTTCTATTTTAAAATTTGCAGTTGCACAAACGAAAAGTGTCTGTTTGCAGGCATTACTTCATCCTCTGTCACTGAATGCTCATTTGAAAGATCATGATCTGTAGATGATTTCTATAATAGCCATTTCAACAAAATACGAATTTGTATATTTTGTGAGCAAAAACTCGAAAAAATAGAGTCAACACCTTAGATGCCACAATTTTGCCATAGGAAATACATAGGATTTTGTCATTCTCTATATTTCTGAAAAGCAAAAAGAATATGTGGGCATTTAGAACAATTCTATGATCATGGAAATATGCACGAAACTACACCACCCATTGGGCAAGTTCATGCAGGTTATCATGTTTCGTGAGTCAATTTTATGATTTAGCCACTCAACCTGAAGCTATCTTAATGAAAAGCATCTACAACATGAATGAGATTCATTTGGGAAAAGTGAAAATTCGGGATAGATTTTGTCAAAAAAAGGGCTCAATAACGTGTAAAGATGGCACAAAAGAGTATGAAAATGGAGGTACCTGGCACTTATCGAAAATGGCGTGTGTCTCTAGGGTTACCTACAATAAATAACATTTCTGAAACAGTGAGCGAATTTCTAGTCTCACGAATAGTGTCTCGTTTAATTTTTTTTACACGAATGCTCCCCATTCTCCCCTGCTTTTTGTTTTCTAAATATTGTCTGGTTTATGTGACTTTGTTGTAGCTGCGCAAAAAAGTGTAAATTTGTCCCTTGACAACACTTGGGTTTGGAAACATTGGCTATAAATGAGGAGAACGGCTTCAGTCCTCAAAAGGAATACTTAAATTAACTACTATATAATAATATATATATATATATATATATATATATATATATATATATATAAGCACTAAAAATTTAATTAATTAAAAAATGAAGTGCTGGAACAATTTTCATCATCGGAGGGGTCGTCAGGACCACTGCAAGTATTGGGTAGATATCTTAAGGTATAAGTACATCCAGTTCCCGTGGTAGAATTCCATTCATCGGATTCGCAATGGAAGGATCTGAGAGACGTTGAAATCGAGATGTGTCTTCATGACAGCCATGTTCCATTGCATGAAAGAATCATTTCATCCTGAAAAATAGCACTTGATGTTGATACACTCGAATGTAAAAGTAGTACACGCATATTTCGTAGCTAGGAATGGGTTGATAAATAAAGATGGGAGATAGAGGAGACTGGCAGACCAGCCAATGTGTGATAGGGAATATGGTGACCCCGGGCGTCAGTGTCTACCGCATAATCCATCTTCCGCTTCTTGCGATACAAAGGCATGCGTCGTTGCACGAATGAATAGTTCATGGTTCGTGGATCAATGCTTGCAAGGAGCTTGAAATATGGTAACTTCATGATTTAAGTCGATGGATGACAGATGCAATACTTTTTCTACAGCTTAATTTTACCTACTGTTGGATCGTATTCATTTTTACTGCATTGCTTGTTTGCTGAAATGTTTCTATGCTGTAGGCATGTCTAATGAATTTTGATATTTCCTTGTAGAACAGTGAAACTGATGCGCCCAAGATGGAGAGCGAGAATGCAAAGTAAGCTTTACTGTTTCAATTGTGTTGTATTGCTCTACTGATTCAGTTTTTAATTTGAATCTAAGGGGAGAGTTACAAGAAGTGAAATGCACCGTTAAGTGGACAACACCGTTAAAAACACCCAGTTAAGTCGACAAAATCCGTCCGTGGAGTGCTTCCACCACCATTCGATTCAGCGTGTTCTATTCAATCTTATGGATCCGTCAAAATCTCAAACCCGATTTTTGGGGGTTTTCTAACTAAGAAAAATTTCACCTACCTTCCCCTCCCTCCTAGAAAATGTTTCTGAGTTTGCCGGTCGATTTTGAAAGTCTTCAATGAGTGGAAGAAAAAGATCATTTTTTCAAATTTTCGCACTTACGTGTTTCATCCGTTCGGATGTTCCATGAAATCCACATCTTGTTCGTCAAATCTTTGAAAATGTTCACTGACCATCAGCCCTCCTCCCGGAAAATGTTTCTGGCAGTGTTTGAAAATTTCGTTCTTCCGTGAAAGTTCCGTATGGGATCCGCATCTTGTCCGTCAAAGCTAAGTGCAATTTTCGTTCAATCCGTATCTTGTCCGTGAAAAAGTTAAGTCAAGCTCTCTTCGGTATGAGATCCGTATCTAATCCGCGGATGTTCCGCATGGGATCCGTATCTCGTCAAAACTTAGAAACATTTTCACTGACTCGGACCCTTTCATGCAAGATGTTTCTTGGGTTAGAAAGTCATTGTTTTGCAGTCACATTTTTGAATGGGTTAACTGACCCTTCCTGTCTTCAAATTTGCTTCTGAACTTGCCCGGATTAACTTGAGGTAGAGCAAACAGTATATTTTCTGAATCTTTCCTTTTTTAGTCGACACTCTACCTATATTTACTTACTCTATAGGGTATTTGTGCTCAAAAGAAAAGCGCTGGAATTTTCACTGTTCAACGTACCGTTCGACAAAAAACGCCAGAAAAAGTAGCTCCTGTACCATTGTGAACCGATAATGAAATCGTTCTCAATCAAGAAGATAGAAATTATAATCCTAGTACTGATTTTTTTCATATTATGAAAATATTAGCAGCTTGTCTTGAATTTCTATTTGGCTTAATTTCTACCCTGTTTGAAAACTATCGAATTATGGTGCTTAAAGAGGATTGTAAGATAAAATAGTTCTCTATTGGTGGTCATCAGCCACGTATTTTCGCCCGAATATGATAAAGCTATGAATATGTTTGAAGACTCTCTGGTTATTGTTTTATAGTTACACGTAAAGATCTGTTTTTGACAAAATAATGAAATAACTACTTTGTCTCACTCTTCTTCACTCACATGTATCTTAGCTGTAAAATGAGAATCGTTATGTACTGTTATGAAAGACTAGCATAAACGCACGTCTGCGAAAGTACATAGGTTTGTGTATACGTTCATTAAGGCATATCCGAAACCGTGGCCCGAAAAAATTAAAGCGGCCCGAAAATTCTGAGCTGACGGACCACGAACACTGGTGCTGCGTTTTTTCGTTCTCCATCGTACCTGTATAAACGTGTGCCTTGCCCATAATATATGCGTGTCATTCTGCACATTTTTGACCTGTTTGAAGGTGTTGCAAACACGTTTGCCATCCAGACCAGCGGAATCGGTGATTTTGTGCCGCTGTGGTTTTATAGTCACGCCGAATGCAGGGGGATTTTCTTTTTTTTACAGAATTTTCACCCCTAGCAGAGCTATGAGCCATGCACGAAGTTAGGGGTTACTCAATAAACAAAGTAATGAATTATATTATTTAAGATACATAAAAGAAAAACAGTTTTTCTAATCTGATTAAGCTGTCCCCATCAGAAACTTGTTTGCACGCCTCTTGAAAGTATCAAGATTGTGTTGGTCAAGGAAAGTGGTTTGGGGAAGCTCATTGCAAACCCGTGCCCTGCGAACAACAAAATAGCTTTTCGAACGACTTACAGAACGTGCGCGTTTTAAGCTCACTTGATAGCAAGTGGGTGCATTAGCTTTGCGTGTGCTTCTGAAGATCTTCGGTTTGGGCTGCAACTTGTCAGCAAGTTTTTCGCCCATAGGATTTTTGGCACATTTCTCGACTTGTTCAAGGAGGTTAAGATGCGTTTTGGGGCGCCGGCCCACAGATGACAACAATACTCCTTCAGAGGACGAATAGTGGACTTGTAAAGATATGTTTGATGGCGGTTGGCGGGAGGATTTTCATAATCAAACCGATTTTTTAGAATCAAAAATTCATGTTTATTAGCCAAAATGAATAATTCAAGTAAAATAAGGAGCCAGACGTTTCGCGCCCGGGCGCTTGCTCACTGTTCACAGAAGAAGTGAAGTACGAACGAATCTACATGATCGGGAGTCGTGATACCACAACAGAAAGCAATAACCTTCCGTCCGAAAATCTAGAAAAAACATAAAAAATGTAAGTCTAATATGTTACTAAATGGTTATACTGAGGCAGATTTGAGATGTTGCAATAAGTCTAAGTCTAATTCTAATTTAATAAATGGAAGAAAGAAAAAAACTTACAGGCCTACTTTGAAGTTGCCTTTTATTAGTGATAGTTTGGTTCGTCAAATTAATTGTTGTATACGTAAATATAAATTGGATATAAATTTTGTTAGCACGGGCAATAAGCAGATGCGCAACGTTTTTAAACACAGAATGCCGAAAGAAAAACATTCTAATTGCTTAATATGTAGTGCTTTACCGGATAAGCATAATTGTGATCAACGCAACGTTATACAGGGTGAGTAAAAAGTAACGCCCGATTTCAGCTACCTGATTTAATATGCAAATACTGATGTCTCTCTTATCTTTTATCGCATATCCCCGGTGAAATCATGAAATTTTTGAGTGCAAAGTAAGAAGGTCTACTTTAATAAAATTTATTTTCAGAAAGATGAAAAGATTGTCTACTAAAAGTGTTCAAACTGTTCGCCGTTGTGCTCGATACACAGTTCCAGTCGAGTAACAACACTTCGGCACACTTTCTCGCACATTTCAATACTAATTGTTCTCATCTGGTTGGTAATGACATCTTGAAGTTCAGGTAGTGTACGAGGCCTCCTTGAATAAACGAGATCTTTTAAAACTCCCCACATGAAAAAATCCATGGGAGTTAAATCAGGTAAATGTAAAAAGTAATGCCCGATCTTTGCACAGTAATCTGACTTCATAGTTAGTGACAATGTTGAATTGGAAATCGACCCTGCGCGTGCAAGTTTTAGGCTCTCTAGGTGCAAGCACGCGTGTGTGTCTTCCAATCGATTCTTCAATGTGAACAGCGTTCGGTCAGACTTTCTCTTCAGCTATAAAATTGATATGGTTAAGAACGAAATTTTATTGTCGCTTTTCCTTGCCTTGCTATAATGGCTGTGCGACTTACTACAGAGCAACGAGTAGCTGCTGTGAAATTTTTCTACTTGTCTAATGAAAATGCTGCCGAAGCAAGCAGACGACTCAGTCAAGAATTTAACATTCCTCCTGTGCAAGGTCGCAACATCAGATCCATCGTCAATAAATTTGAACTTACTGGTTCTGTGGCAGACGCGCATCGTTCAGGAAGGCCCATCTCTGCCACCTCAGACGAAAAACACGATCAACTGCTTGCAAGTCTTCAACGCAGCACTCAGAAGTCCACTAGGAGATTATCTTTAGAGTTAGGAATATGTCAAAAAAGTGTCGTGAACTTACTAAGAAAGAACGGATTCCGACCATACAAGCCACGATTGGTTCACGCCCTCTACGACGGAGATGCAGACAGACGCCTTCAGTATGCTGAAGGTTTCCTCACCCTTTTACGACAGGACGAATCTCTTCTCGACCGGATATGGTGGTCCGATGAGGCCACTTTTAAACTAAATGGCCATATCAACAAGCACAATTGTGTGTATTGGGCGACAGACAATCCTTATATGACGATTGAGCAGGAGGTAAATCTGCCAGGAGTAACTGTTTGGACAGCCATATCTTCCCCAGGAATTATCGGACCATTCTTCTTTGACCATGCTGTGAATGGAAGTAACTACCTGGACATGTTAAAAGAACAATTCCATCCTTTAGTGCAAGATCAACAATTTTACTTCCAACAGGATGGCGTCCCAGCGCACTATGCTACACGTGTTCGTGAATGGTTAGACAACAACTTCACAGGAAAATGGATAGGACGACGAGGCCCTATTGAATTCCCAGCCAGATCACCTGATTTAACTCCCATGGATTTTTTCATGTGGGGAGTTTTAAAAGATCTCGTTTATTCAAGGAGGCCTCGTACACTACCTGAACTTCAAGATGTCATTACCAACCAGATGAGAACAATTAGTATTGAAATGTGCGAGAAAGTGTGCCGAAGTGTTGTTACTCGACTGGAACTGTGTATCGAGCACAACGGCGAACAGTTTGAACACTTTTAGTAGACAATCTTTTCATCTTTCTGAAAATAAATTTTATTAAAGTAGACCTTCTTACTTTGCACTCAAAAATTTCATGATTTCACCGGGGATATGCGATAAAAGATAAGAGAGACATCAGTATTTGCATATTAAATCAGGTAGCTGAAATCGGGCGTTACTTTTTACTCACCCTGTATATCAGTTTACTTGTAAAGCGTGCAATTCGAAATATATTGGTGAAACGTCGCGGCCTTTCCGTGATCGCTTTAATGAACATAAGACCAGCATTAATAGCAAAGACAAAAAAAGCGCTCTATCAGAGCATACTAACAGTTGTAGTGATATCAGTAGTATTCAGGACTTTAATATTAATTTTATCAGATGCGTGCGTGATCCGATCGAGGCAAGTCTGGTGGAATCTCGGCTTATCGATTTGTACAAACCATGCTTGAACAGGCGTCACGAGCATGTTGTGGTATCACGACTCCCGATCATGTAGATTCGTTCGTTCTTCACTTCTTCTGTGAACAGTGAACAAGCGCCCGGGCGCGAAACGTCTGGCTCCTTATTTTACTTGATTTATTCATTTTGGCTAATAAACATCGGGAGAGACTTGGTGAATTTTTGATTCTAAAAAATCGGTTTGACTTGTAAAGATAGCAGTCTGTGGTGGAAGATCGCTGCTGGCACGATAAGACTGCCAAAGCGTTGAGCTGCCTGCTTGCTGATGGACTGAATGTACAGTTTCCTTGACAAGTCTTTCGCAACCGCCAATCCAAGGAAGGAGGTGGAACCTTTTTCTCTAATCCAATTATCTGACATTTTAATGTTGTGATCATTATCTCCTTCAAGTCGCCCTAACAACCTTAAGTCTTATTAAGAAGCCATTTGGCGCCCCATTTTGAGACCCTGCGTAGGTATTCATAAAGGACGTTGCATAACCGCTAACGTTGCTGAGTGTTCTTAGCTAGTCGCTCATTGGAATTGAGGAGTATCGTGTCATCTGCATACATCACCAATTTACTCACTAGGCAGTCTGGGAGGTCGTTGATGTACAGCAGAAAAGGTGTAGGTCCAATAATTGACCCTTGAGGAGCTCCTGCATTGACAACCTTGGAGGAAGCCTTATGGTATATATGACGACAGCTATCTGCCGGTCACTAAGGAAAGAAGAAAGAAGTTTGTAGAGTTGATCAGCAATTCCATAAGACTTAAGCTTCCAAAGGAATCCCTGATGCCAGACTTCTTCGAATGTCTTGGAAATATCCTGGGCAACTGATATCGTCTCACCTTGTCTGTCATGAACACGACTCGCATGTTCAGTGACATATGAAAGAAGATCGAGAGTGCCTGAAGCCTACTGTTCTTCTGATAGAAGGTTCTGGGTTTCAAGGAAGTTTACAATATGTTGGTTAATCACTGCTTCAAAAATCTTGCCAGCAATTGGAAGCAGGCTGATAGGACGGTAACCAGATGAAAGATATGAGTCAGAACCTTTCTTTGCCTGTGGAACCACGGACGCTACTTTCCAACAAGAGGGAAAAAAGTGGATACGCATCTACTGAACAGTTTGGATAAAAGTGGATAAAGCTCTGGTGAGCGGTATTTGAAGACCGAAGTCGGGGTGCCAATGCCATCTCGTCCACTAGACTTGGAGCTATCGAGACCTGCGATGTATCTTATATTGTGATCTTCGTCTTCGATCATGATATTTACTCTGTCAGGTAGCTTGTGACATGACCAAGCGTGCGAAATTATACTCACAGGCCTGTGATTACTCCTCAAATTCCTCAAATTTGTTTATTACTCCTCAAATCCTCAAAAATTCCTCAAATATAGCTTAACTATGAGAAATTCCTCAAAAACGACACACTACAGACTAAATGTCGGATAATGTATTGTTTTTTGGCGAATGGCGATGATATGTAAACTTCCAAACAAGAAGCTAAGATAGAATTCTGTAACATGTACCCTACATCCATGCTGCTAATCATGAATCACTCATGATTTATTTCTTTTCTTTTTCTTCTCTCATGATTTATAACTTAATGATTTTTCTCTCACACACTTGGTAGATTTTAGATAGCGTAATCCCGCTGTGCTAGCTAGATCTGATATTTTGATTGGAAACAGACCTGTCCTTTTATCATCTGAATGGACAGACTGTTAAATAGAATCTTTTCAATATATAAGTGATAAACATAAATTTGAAAAGAGCGACTTACTCACCAATTCATTCCACATGAGGAGAAGAGAACCGTTGCTTGTCCTTCTAGCAAGTATTTTTAAATTTCTAGACATTTTAGGATACAATGATTTTCTTTTAGCCATGTCATATTTAGCACATCAAAAATTAACCAGTCGTTAGCTTGTTTTTTTTAGTTTTGTTACCTTGACGCACTTTGTTACGTTGAATGTCGTTTTCATTTCTGCAAGCTACAGGGCTGCAGATGTTCCGGTTCGTTTGGACTTATTTTGCTAAGCAGAGAAGTTGTCCGAAGTTATTGTCTGTCGAAGTCATTAATTAAATGCTTTCACGTATCTAATGAGTGAAACACTGCGATCAACCTACAGAAATTGTATATTTGATGAACACTGCAATTTTTTACTTCTAACTTCTCAATATTTCTTAGAATTCCAACAATAAAATGCACATTCAATTATTTTCATTAATTATCTTGACCTTTGTCACAACCTTCTTTATATGTTTCTGCGACTATATGGCTGCTAAATGCATGCCTGTACTTCTTAAAGAACTTAAGGATATCGATCTTCTATATCCATTATATGATAACATGTAGGTAGCCCAGCCCACTTGGATTTCAGTGCTCTTATCAACTGAAGCGTTTGTTCACTCACTCTCTTCCATTTTATTTCCGCTGAACATGAACACATCCGACGGGGTAAGGCGGATGGTCCCTAAATTTAGTGTCTACATGCCCCCTGGTCACTAGCGTGCGGGGGTTGGAAGTGTATGAAGCTCTGCTATCTCATGAGTCTTTTTGCAGCTACATTTTCCAGGGTCTGCCGACCGACATTTATCCTGGATGAATTATTCACGCATAGATCGTTTTCATAATTTGCTGAACACAGGTTGGTGTGAAATTAGTGCACACATTGCTTATCGTTGTATGTGAACTTAGATTAATTAAGACATTGAACCACATAGTACTGGGTTGGTAGATTTTCAACCTGGGTCTACTGCAAGATGTGGACGTCAATATCTCGGCGCAACTTCATGCGAATAAAGGTGATGATCTTTCACTCTTTGCCTGTATGAGACCAACAACTCAACTGGCAAGCCTGTTCCCGACACTTGTTTTGTGTTGTATGAGAGAATTCATGTTCATTTGAATGTAGATCGGAGCGATATGATCAAACGCTAACAAGTAAACAAAACCCACCAAAACTTGTAGCATAAAGTAAAATTAATAAATTAGTGTGTAATGTGGCGTATCCTTCATGATAAATTACTGACTTTTTTAAGTCACAAGCATTCCGTCAACGATTTTAAGCTTTCTATGCTTATGGGTTACTCTCCTCCCAAATTCGTCTAAAGTCCGTAAAAATTAATTGTTACTAAGCCCCAGATGCATGTGGTTGAGGATATATCCTACATTCAAAAAAATCATACAAATCTGACAAGCATAATTGAATTGGAGACGATAGCGTGAAGCAGAGCGATATCAGCAGCTTGATATGACATCCTCTGTTCGACACATTCTAAACAGATAATACTTGAGGCAACAAATTGATTTCGTAACAACGCGGGAAGTGATTATGACCGAGTCAGTATTCCTTTGCAATATACACAACTTCAAAAAGTGGGGTATGGTCAACCCTTGGGTTACCTTCTTCGTTGTGACTTTCATGATTTGAAGTTTGGCCCAAAATCCGTGCTAAAATTTGTAGTTTTTCTTGCAATTATCATACTAGGCTCCGTTTCCATTCCTCAAATTTTTCACAAAAAATCCTCAATTTTTTTCACAGGCTTATCACAGGCCTGTACTCATCAACTAGGGTGAGTCTTCAGAAATATCACTTCCATCGAAGTTTGCCTCTAGGCAACCTTAAAGGTAAAAAAAGGTTAAAGGTTAGATATTAAGGTGAACTACTATTCTTTATTCTGTATTGCTGTCATGATCAGTCAAATCCGTGTTAATTTCTCCAAAACTATGAAAAAGTACAAGTCTCACATATGATGAGACAATCTCATCAAGATATGATGAGACCACGTGACAAAAAGAGTTAATTTACTAAAATGGAAACTGCATTTACATTGAAGATTTTATTACTATCCACTCCCTCCTCCAGCTTCTTCGATCTTGCGCTTTCTGAATCCAGTTGATTCCACTTTTTTACTCAATATCGTCTCTCCATCTTCGCCTTGGTCTTTCTAGTGACGCTACTTTCTTGGCCCATTAGTTGTTGTTCATTCTGTCTAGGTGTCCTGCCCAGTGTCCCTTAATCGTTCTGATTTTACTCGTTATGTCAATGATTCTCGTCCTTTCTCTGATGTTCTCATTCCGTATTTTGTCCTTCCTCGTGATGTTTAACATTGCTCTTTCCATACTTCTTTGTGCCACAGCCCGTTTCCATTCTTGTCGTTTTGCCAGTGTCCATGCTTCTGCACCATACGTAATCGATGGCAGTGTGACCGTATCAAGCAACCTTCGTTTCAGGCATATTGGGATGTTCCTGTGTTTGAGTAGTTTGCTGTATTGTCCGAACCTTCTCCAACCAGTATTTAATTAAACATACATGTATGTCAGCTTTTTTATTATTGTTTGTCCTTCAGCCTTAATCATTTCAATTACCATCCCATCTTTGCGTGGAGCTTTCTCGTTCTTCATATCTTAGATAGCTTTTCCTACTTCGTCCTCTTAGAAGATTGGTTCATTTTCTGTCGGTACTGTTTGCATATTTTCATGGTTATCATTGTATAGCTCCTGATCAAATTTGGCACAACTTTCTGAAATTTTCATCTCTATTTCTTGTGACTGTTCCATCCGCCCTTTTCAATGCTGGTATTAGCAGTCGATGTTTAGTTTGATTCTTTATAGCTTCTTTCAAGCCTTTGTTTCTTTCGACTGCTTTCTGCATCATTCTTGTGTTATATATCCTTAAGTCCTCTCTCATTTTCTTCCTGATGGTCTTGCATAATTCTGTGTATTCGATGTTGTCTCCTACCGTTCACCCGACTATCATCAATCTTCTCTTTTTCAGCAACGCTTTTGTTTCAGGTTTCAACTTTTCTTGTCTTTCGCACATTATTTTATGATCTCAATATCTTTTTCTACATCGTTTTGCAACGTATCTTCGTTGGAAAGTACCTCAAACCTGTTCCGTAGTTCAATCTGGTATTCTTCTTTCTTTTGAAATAGCGCTTCTGTATTGATTCTTGCTACTTTACTTTGCATCATTTTCTTTCTTTCTTGCCTGGTATTCAGTTTTATTCTGCATCTTACTATTCGATGATCGCTTCCAATGCTCACTCTTTGAATCACTTCACAATATTGAATAATGTGCTTCTTGTTACTCATGTTGTAGTCCTCATTTTTCACCATTCCTCCAGGACTTTTCCACGTCCATCGTTTGTTTTTCGGCTTTTCAAACCAAGTATTAGTACTACTGAGATTGTGGGCGAGAGCGAATTGCACCATTATAGTTTCTCTTTCGTCTCTTTCTCCTTGTCCATGCGGTCCTACTGCGAAAGCATCACTGTTCCGTTGCATACCTACTTTTGCTTTGAAGTCACCCATTATGATTTTGTACATGCTTGCGTTGTCGTGTATTGTTTTGTGAATGTCTTCACACAAAGCCCTTTATCTCTTCATCTGTGTGTCTGCTCGTAGGGGCATAGACTTGAATTCCTTGTAGCGAGTACCTACGGTTTATCTTCATTGTTAAGGATGCTATTCGGTTGTTGATTTCCCTGAATTCAGTTGTGTTCCTTTACATCTCTGTGCACCAGAAATCCAACTCCAGCTGCTGACTCATTTCCTCCCTTAGTGTACAGCAAATGGCAGCTGTTTCAGGGTTGGTCAAAACCCACCCGGTCAGAAAAAAACCCGATTTCACCCGCCCGGCGGGCGAAATCGGGCGGGTGAAATCGGGCGAAATCGGGTGAAATAGATTTTTCCATATTATGTCATTTTTTCGATGCTTCCAATTAAAATACAGTAATGCCAATTCATTTTTCTGATTTATTGACTCTGCCTCTTCTCAAAAGTCATCGTATGGAATGTATACAATTCCGTAATCTACATGTTTCTTACTACAACACCAAATATTGAAAAGGAAAAGGAAAACCGAATAATATGTCAACGTCCGATGTTTTCATTGCGCAAGAAACTTAACGCCTATGCTGATATGATGCCCATTGTCCATCCCTGACTCGCCGGACATCAGCCAGCCTGGATTTGTCAACAGCGGACTGTAGTGATGCATTCGTGAGATGATGGGGAATTCGGGAGAGCGCACGCATATTGGTTGACGCTGCTGGTCGCATGTCTTTGGGTGGCTGGCGCAGTCGAAAGTGCGTAAGATAAGATCGATATTGGCAAACAATGATTTAAAGCCACTGCCCACAAGTCTGGTCATTAATGTTATTATCGCATACAAAAGACACTCGGAAATGATGGGGAGTTCGGGGTGGCGCGTGCGTGGTACGCGCGCGTCATTACTGATACCGCAGCAGGCTGCAAGTCTGCGACGGACACTTCGGACCATAAGAAAGAGCGTGCATCCTCGATTTCACATATTAGGACGAGGTCTTTCGACCACACCAAACGACCATCCTCAGGTAATCAAAAAAAAAAAATAATAAAATAAAATGAATCGAAATTATGATATGAAAGTTGGACGAAACGATCTGCGTATTATTTAGCTTTAGTATCAGTAATTCTGCTAACAGTTGGGCCTATATTTTTGTCTAGGCCTATATTTTCTTACTTTTTGAATACCGTTATAACAAACAGATATTTGGTGATCGATGTTTAGATGACTCATTAGATCTTCCCCGTTTTGACCATATTTTTATATAAAGTTCAATTTATAGACCTCTCCACACGTGTTTTCTCTCTGATAATACAATAATAGAAAAACTTATAAATTTTAGATAACAGCCAATCTTGTGTAAAGTATACTCTGATAATACAATAATAGAAAAAACTTATAAATTTTAGATAACAGCCAATCTTGTGTAAAGTATACTATTCGTAAATGTAGGTGAGAGAATAACTTCATATGATTCCTTATTTAGATAGCCTGTAATTATCTGAATATTTGGTACGGCTAAAATACAGTAACCTATACTAAGTACTCACCGATATTTTCTCATGATATTGTATTTTAATCATGGTTTACATTACACTGATGTGTGCAATGTAGTTTGATTTTTCAATAAAATGATAATTTTAAAATAAGAGATTACCTCTTAATTTCAAGAAAATCGAAATAACTAGATTAAACCCGAAAAACCCGGTATAAAAAACCCGAAAAAACCCGCCCGGATATAACCCGATAAAACCCCGGGTGGGTTTTTTTGCCGACCAACCCTGGTGAGATGTGCCAGAAGTTCTCCTTTTCCTCTGACTTCTGCCATACTTAGGATGCTCCATTTGATATGTGTTTCGACCAATTCGTTTCCGAGTTCATCTAATATCTCCTGATCTTTCAATGTTCGCACGTTGTATGTCAATATATGGAGTGTAGAAACCCGATGATTCTTGGCACCCTCTGCCTTTCGGCTGCCGAGGACTGAGGGCCGTTTCATTAGCCTTGACATTTCATGAGGGTTGTGGGTTTGAACCGCATCCTCAACACGCTGGTTCAATGCGGGTTGGTGAGCGACCGATTTATCGAGGGGGTCACCTCTAGCCTTGGCTATAAAAGTCGTACCCTACAAGCAGCGATTTTTTTCATCGAAAAATAATACCTAATTTTGGGGTATCGCTTCTATGAACACTACCCCATTTTCAAAAATTTTACCCCAAAGTAAAATTAATTGATCACCTTAATACATATAGTCTAGAATTTGGTCTCCTTAATGTACATGTTAATCTCAACAATAACTAATTATCAACTATTGTAACTCTATTGAAAAATAAGATCTACATACACACTCACACAGTCACACAACAGAATTAATCACATAAGATAACTAATAACATGATCAGTCTTCGGTAAATTTTGAGTAGCGGCCCCGCTTCAGCGGTGGCGCGTGGTGAACTTCATGAGCTTTGAGTGTCTCGGGTGCTTTGTAGGTTGACCAAATTGTGAGAGCACCCTCATAGTCGAATTCGTGCATTGGTGTCTCATCGAGCAGAATGCGCATTTGCTCGTCCAACTTGTATGTCGCCCATCGATTCCTGAGCTTTGAGCTTTGTTTTGATGTTATTGTGTGTACTGAAGCCGCGTTCAATTTCGGCGTTCGACGCATCAAACGAAAGCAATACCATGGCGAGCTTCCCCAGGTTTGGGAATACCTGCTTGTGGGTTGCCATGTCGTACATGACATGTGAACATCCACTCTTCGATTTCATGCGCCTCTTCGCTCTGAGGAATTCGTCTGCTGCCTCATTCTCTTCCACGTCCAGCAAGCTGGCAAAGTGACTGAGGAGGAGCTTTAGTTGGTCATCGCCGTAGGTGAGCAGGTCCTTCGGAGACATATCACTGTATATCGCTGGTTTGAAGATGCCGGTTGCTTGTATGACCTCATGATTCGTTGAAGTTCGATCATTGAGACTCTCGTTGATCTTCTGCACAAGTCGGACGACATCAGCGTGAACGTTGGCGCTAATTACGTCGAAAGATCGAGCACGCTGGCCATCCTCTTCTTGGAAAATGATGTTGCGTTCCGCAGGCTCGCTCTTCAAAAATTCAGTAACGACCTCTTAGTAGTTCTTGCCGCCGATGACGCCATCAATGAGGTACATTTCGGACAGCGTAGCACGGCACTGCTTGATCCAAGTAAAAGCATCGAGCGGGTGGACATTCCGTCCCTTGAGCTGCTTACACAACACCTCCAGCGGGACGAAGACGTCGAGCAGATGATGCAGCACGAGTAGAAATTCAAGGGATGTCACACGCTTGAACAGGCCGGCAGCTGAATCTTCGTAATTCGACGCATCTTCTAGCAGCAACTGAATCGCATGGAGGTTCCGCACCAGCGACCGAACGACCGTCATCCTCGACAGCCAACGGATCTCAAAAATACCAGAAATGCTAGTGACTGCCTCACCGACATTCTTCAGCTGCGCCGAATGCTTCGCAGTGCGCAGGTAGCGAATAAGGTCGCGAATGCGGTTCTCAAATAAGACGAAGAGGTCTACGCTGTCAAAAGCGTCGCTGAGTGGCAGCGCCTGTCGATGTGCGAGACAATGAAACTCGACAATGTGAGGAACTACTCGCTTCAGTCGGGTCACGACGCCATTCTGCGCACCCATCATAACGTTGACTCCATCCGACACACACATGACGCACTTTGTAAAGTTCACCTCTTCGTGTTGGAAAGTTTTCAAAACCGCATTCGATATCGACTCTGCGTCTGTAGCCTCCAGTTCAACCAGCTTGAAGAACTTATGCGAAAGCTTGCGGTGTTGAACTTCCGGATACTGTACATATATGAGCAGCTTCTTTGATGAAGTGATGTCTGTGCTCTCATCGATGTGAACAGTAAAGCAAGGAGCATTGCGCAAGCTTTCTACATCCTTCATGAGCACAGTCTTCGCAAGTGCGAACGCAAACTGTCGAGTGGACCAATTTGACGTATGTCCATTTGCTGGTATCGGGACATCAACTCCAGCGCGCGTACATATAAACTTCAGCTCCTTCGAAATTAGTTGGTGCAGTTGGGTCGTTCGATGCTGAGAGATGAGGTTCTTCACTGCAAAATGCACAGCATGCAATTTGGACAGCAATGCCGTGCGTTGATTATCTGCCATATTAACAATCTTTTTAGGTAGTGCTTCCTTTGGCCGTTGTACTTGCGCTTCTATCGCTCTGCGATGAGTGTCGCTTTTATCGTGTTGCTGGAGCTGCTTCTTAGTCCATCCTTCTTTCCATGCCCCTAGGACGTTTTTCGTCGATTTCCAGTGCCCAAGTGCGTGCTCGGTACATCTGACGCAAGTAACACTGTCGGTAGAAACATCATATTTCGCCCACTTAAACTCAGTCAACCATTTTTTGGATAGGAACCTTCTTCCACTGTTTTGCTGTGGTGCTTGTTGGTTCAGCTCCTGCTTGTCTTCATCTTCTACATTGCTATTTGCCGTCTCTGGCTGTTCGCTGACTTGTTTGTTCTGCCGTGGCTTCTTCAGTAACCACTTATCCATAATCTATAAAGACGAAAGTTTAACAGAACGGAGAATTTTGTTCGAAGATAATAGGAAATTTTAGATGCATAATATTAAGAATTAAAAATAATTCAATTCAATTAAAAATATCAATTCAATTCAACCACGCCTACTCGGCATGGAACAGTGCTTGGCGGTAAAATGTGTGAATAACACCCCATTTTGGGGTAGCGATGAGTCGAATAATACCCCAAATCAGTCGAGTATCACCCCCATGGAGTACCATATGTGGTAAAAAAAAACCCTGCACAAGGCAGCAGGAGGATTTGAATTCGTAATTAACCTTTTAGGTGGGCTACCGTCCAAATAACACTAAACGAATAAATAAAAGAGAAAAGAAAAGGAAGAAGATGGGGTGGGAGCTGACTCGGTCTAACGAGTTCATCCGCCCTTTGACAGGTCTTTTTTTTTATCCTTCTGGATGTCCAATCACCCTCCTTACAAGGCAGATGCCAAGTGGGGGACCCAGTTTAGTTGCCGACCACCCGACCATGGCTATGCTACCCTATGCTACCTAATATGCTTACTCCGTGGACAACAACAAGCTACAAGTCTTAACCTCAAACAACACCCATTCGGGTTGAATTTTCATATCTATAAGTTTTTCACCAAGTCTCCCAGAGATCGCTCAGAACCAGATTGCATTTGAAATGAATGTTTTCGGAAAGAAAAGGATCTCAGTTTAATCGCTGCTCCAGCCGTTTTAATTAATTAAATTGGTCCATTTTGCAATGCAACCTCGGATGTCCGCTAACGCAAGAAAGCTTTCAGAATGTGTATTTCGTACGATATTTCATGTAATAAGTACTTGGGAGTGTAGAATTCTTTTCTTGAACTTGATATTAGTATAAAGCGTTTTAAGATCATTTTCTGACCACTAAATTGCATCTGTGTCAATTTCAAATGTCGATTATACAAGTGTATTTCAAATTTCCACCGTTCATTGTGAGATCTTAGATGAAAACTGTTAAGTAGAAATTTCATCTAAACCGTATTTGGCTGTAGAATTTAGCACCAATCAAAAAAAAAATTATGCATGCTCACTGTTCAGGCATTCTGAGATGATAGTCAAACAAAATGACGTAAGTTTTTCAATAAAAAATTCAATTAGTCAAATCCCATCTACCACATGAGCTAGACAGCTTAGACACCAAGACCAGCTATCACACGCCCTTCTTTGCAATAATCCAGTCGCTAAGATTGCATGACCTGAATTGAATTTGGGTTCGGAAAAATATATTTTTTAAATATTCTTAATTTTTTGGGGATTTTCAAATATTTTGATTTTCCTAAACATTCCTTTAAATATTTCTAAGGTTTCTGGACTCCAATAGAGAAAGTAGTGCCTAATCTTCTCGAGTCTTCAAACTATTATCACGTGTATGTATGTGGTCTCCATTAAAACATTGTGTCGGATTATCGCATGCAATATACACGCTGTAGAGATCCATTGTTTCCCAAAACGTATGTCGGTGTCGGAGAATTGAATTGTCGGACTAATGAGTACTTGTTAGTAGCGATTATTCGGTTCCGTGATGAATCTGTCGGTTTAGTGAGGGTTCCCGTTCTACAGATTCTATAGATCCGTTCATAAGTTCTTGCGTCACACATTGATGACACATGAAATGCTCTATTTCTGCTTGATTATCATGCATTGCTTTCATCCCTATACATAGAATTTTATTTCACTTCGCTTTTTTATCAATGCGGGAGTGGAATAATTCATCAAACCCATAGAATTGTCCTAAGAAAAAATTATTCGCAAAAATAGGTCGTCCAAAAGTTTTTGCTCCTTCAGACTACCGACTGTAAATGTAGAAAATAGCCGACATAATGAAGGAAACTATATTTATGGTGTTCAAATAAGTTATCTGGAATAGTCTTGAGCGACATATTTCGTAGGACCTTCCTTTGCTGACACAAGCATTCAATCTCCTTGGGATCGAATTCTTTCTCGCGGGATGTTGCTCGATTCCAAAACTGGTACTCTCCAGAGGTCTTTAAGAGTTACTGGATTCCTTTGAAATTGCCTCTCCTTCAAATGCGGCCTCACATTCTCGATGATAGACAGATCTTTTCTTTGAGCGGCTCATGACTGCAATGGGCAGACGCCATTTTCAGTCAAAAAATTCTTTGTGGATGAGGATCGGTGCGCTGGAGCTCCATGTTGGAAAGTATATCCTTGGTGATATACAGAGTGTAACAAAAGTTTCTGACCCACCCAACACCTGCATTATCACGGATTTTTTACATGGAAATTTGACATAAATGCTATATTTATATTCATAGTATCAATATAGTGACATGTTACTCATAATGTTGAAAGGAGCACATGCAAAGCTCTAGAAAATACTGAATATTTTGATGACAATCATGTCAAAGAAAGTTGGCATTTTGTACACCCACCTGAGTCATCCACACATGCAAGATCAACTCAACAATATTGCTACATTCCGTGTGACTGATGTTTGCCCATTCATCTTGGTCACGGTACCTTAATTACAATTTTTTTAGTTTGCTACACAACTGTTCCAATGGGTTTAGATCAGGCGAGTTTCCAGGCCAATGCACCCAAACATTTTGGAAACAATTCTTCGCATTTCTTAATGGATGCTTTTGCCGTGTGACAAGTTGAGCCGTACTGCATCAAAACCGTTCTTTCTGTACAAGGAAATATCTACTGGACACATTCAGCATACAGTGGAAGAATTTGTCGACGATAGTAATCACCACTTACTGTGGCGTGCTTATGGACAACATGGTGTCGCCATTATTCGAACGCTGAAAGAGACCTTATCTTTCATTTGTAGGCGTAACTTATCCTTTGAGGAGGGACTAAGTTTTTGTGATCTTCCAATGCGCTTTCTATCTTCGTCTGCCCATCTGTGCGTGCATACACAACAATCGAACAGTATTTCGTGGAATCCTGAAGTCTTTGCCAATTTTACGAATTGATGCAGCCGCTTCAAAGAGGGCTTGGATTTTTGTACGATTGTGTTCTTGTGGAGTCATTGTCGATGTCTTTGCGGATTGAAGTCCTACCAAAATTGAATTGAAAAAATACTGAATTAAGACAGCAGCACGATTGAAACAATAGTTGAATTTCGCCTTGAAATTGTGTAACTGTCTCTTGTGACAAAAGTTTCTGACCCGGGTCTGATACTTATGTTACAATTGTTAACGACAAAATTGTGGCAATCAACAAGTATCAATCTAACATGACTGGTAACCTTTCACCTCGCAGTGGCATTGAATATTCTTAACTCAAATTCTTGGAATTCGTAATTTTCCGGGAAATTTCATAACTCATGTACAATAGATATAAATTTTGTTTATTGTAGAAATGATGTGAACAAGAAATGATTTGTAGTTTTGTGATTGATAATACAAGTAACCTAATGGGTAAACACAATGACTTTGTATGTCTAGAGGTTTATTTACGTAGATGCCGAATTCATAGGCTTTCGTATGACGGTGTGATAAGTAATCGAACTTTGATTTGCATAATTAAAGGTGGGTCAGAAACGTATGTTGCACCCTGTATATGGGGAAGACCGACACTCAGAGCTCTGTGGTATTCCCGAAAATCAACATTCCTGCTGCATCTTACAACAACTCGAGAAACGCCTCTCCTCTGATAGCATCCCAAACCATTACGTTGGAAGGAAACTTTGTAGATGGGAGGAAATAATTGGCTTTTAATCTATCGCCAATACTCCTGCAAAGATGAAATAGCCGTAGTGGATTGAACTCCAACTTACATTCATCCTAGAAAATTACTTTTCCCACTTTGTCAGAGACCACGCTAATTTCTGTAGACATGATCCAAACCGATTTCTATGGTAAAATAAGGACAGGTACGGTTTTCGAACAGCAATGAATGCGTCTAAGCAATCCGTACCTTCGTCGAGTTCCTTTCACTGTACCAACAGACACCTGATTACTCAAATTACATTCCTGGTGGACCCGTGTTACTGTCCAATTGGAGATGTTTTGGAAGTGCGAACAATTCAACGCTCCATCCGCTTGGTCATGAGACGAAGTCTCCCGCATCTCGGTCGGTATGACAGTTCTCGCGTCCCTGAACTTCTTTAAAATATATTTGACCAAGCACAGACTGATCATCATTAATTTGGCTATTTCTTTTTGCGCAATCCCCTTGTTTGGCATTTCAACAACAGAACTACGTTTTTCAAGTGATATTTGCTGCATTTTCAAGTTTCACAGTCTCAAAATGAAGTTGAACGCGTCTACTACAGTAAATCGTCGTATTTTACATGAGTTGGTGATATTCGATTAGGACAGCTCTTCTGAAATCAGTAATCGTTCTAGTCGCAAAGACTTCTGGACGACCTTGTTTTTGACAAAGCTGACTGAATGCGTCAGATATCAGTGGAACTTTCATTGCTGTCTGATGTCATAATTAAAAAAATTCTCTGTGACATCAGAAAATAACCTGAAGCAAGTCTTGTTGAACAATAAGTAAAAGAGTTCGAAAATTCATCAAGTTCTACGTCTTCTGAGACGGACGCAAAGACGTATGAACGAGTCTGTGTGCATTTCGTGAAAAACCATTGATTTAATTACATGTTGAAAGCAAAATATTGAAAATTGAGATGATTTGGCAGTCACCATATTCAAAGACTGTGCACATATTCCACTGTTTTTGACCATTAAAAATTCGAAATTTTCTTTGACTCCGCAAAAAAGGTTTCGTGGAAAAAGGCAATCAAACACTTCCGCCACCACCTGATAGATTACCCGACGAGGAATGTGGGTAAACGCCGCACTTTTTTACGTCGAAAATTTGGACTCCGCACGAACTATTATTGATTTATTTGACTCTGAGGATGCAGCATAGATCAGACATTGTAAGGCGATCATTGGTGATACGGACTTAAGATCAGGACTACCATATCTCGCACGCAACTTGCACTTTCTGCTTGACCTGGTAAAATCACTGCAGACCCAAGGATTGAGTCTGATTGACGCTGTCTCAGCCGTCACTGATGCAAAGAATGCTATCAAAAAATTTCTAGGGATCAAGGATAAGACAATCAAGGAGAAATATGATCAAATTCATTAAAAAATCATTCAAGTCCTGCACTCTGTTGAATTGGTATTGTCAGGTGGCGAGAACTCATTCTCGCACAACCTCAACAGGCTGCCACCTATAACTTTGCGCCGATCACGAGCGTCGACGTCGAGCGTATGTTTTGGACATGCAAAACGATTTTATCTGACAATCGCCGGAGACTTACTCCAGAAAATCTCTCTAACATCTTAGTCTACAATTTTTTTACCAAGAAATGGAATAAGATACTAATATTTTTAATTTCTTTGTTGTTCAGAAATTTTGAGATGAGTGAGTATTGTCAGGATAATTGTTGCAATGATATTGTCAGGATTTCTGTACATCACATGGCTAATCTACTCTCCGTCTAAATCCGTCGATTTATTTAAGATTGCTAAATGAATATTGATAGATCGATTTTGATCAACGTACTATCTCACTATGATAGACGTTATTTTCGCTATGATCGAAGTAGCTTTTTAGATCAAAGGTTTTTTAGTGTGATATTACTGTTCAGTAAGTTAAGCTAGTTTCGTACCTCAGCTGTATAATTTTTCCTAGGTTAGACATAGAATCGCGTTCGTTGTAGTGTGCTATTCGTGCTCAGCAAAACATAATTGCTCAGCAACCATATTGCATGCAGAACAAATAAGGTATTCTGTGTTTTATTCTTTCAATTTTTCGCATCGCTAAAAGCTGTCAAGTAAAATAGATTTGACCCTCAACGCTTCCAATATTCTATTTTAAACCTAATTATTCTTCGCTCTGTCTTGGTTGTTAAGTAAACTGAACCCGTGAGTATCAACAATAGTCGATAATCTACAGTTTCTGTCTTTGATTGTAGGAAAGGAGTGACTGCAAATCAAACATCGTCGGGGAATGCGCCTCCTACAAAAACCCCTGGTCGACCAGCAAAAAAAGTCATGGAACCTTCACAATTAAGCGGCAATGCTGAAATAGTGACACCATCCCCAAAACGCGGTAGGCCGCGTGGTAGTGGACGTGGCAGAGCATCTGGAACGGAGCGTGGTGGTGGTGGCGGCGGCAGAGGTCGTGGCAGAGGCAGAGGTCGTGGAGGTCAGCAACAGGTTATGTTAATGAAACAAGAACTTGTTGATGGTGAACCTCAGCTCTCGTCTACACCTGGCCCATCAAATTCTGGAGATCCGAAAAGTCCAAGTAAACGCCGAGGTGGTAGGGATAAGACAACACCTGCAACAGTCAAGCAAATGCCACCGGGAGATAGTGATGAGGAAGGAGAGTTTTCCTACAATGATCTTTTCTCCTCTGGTGAGGAGGTCTTATCTGAAGATAGTGAATATGAACCAACTGCTGAGGAAATGCGCATTCATGAGCGGTCAAGTGGACGAGGTAGAGGACGTGGCAGAGGACGTGGTAGAGGCAGAGGAAGGGCTGGAATGGTAGGTGCTACACGCAGTAGTAGAGGAAGGGGTAAATCGGTGGGAATGGAAATGAATGAAGTGGAAGTAAGCTCTGAGGAAGATGAGGACGATGAAGATGATGACGATGACTTTGATGAAGATATGGAGGATGAAGATGAAGACCTTTTGGATGAGGAGGATGAGGATGATGAAAGTGGTTTAGATATGGATGACGACGAGGATGATGTTGAACTCTTTCAAGACGCTAGCAGAAATGAAATTGAGCAGAAAGATATCTACGATTTTGATGCGCAATCAATTATTTCTTCCCAGCGGGATAAGAAAGGGAAGTTGAAAATTCCAAAACCACAGACAGGGAGATTAGCTGCCGTCCAACAGCGTCAAACGAAAGCACAGGGACAGAGCTGGGGCTCAAATATTTACAGCTCTGTCGCTACTGCACTGAAGTCTCGTGATGATTTAGATATCTACACACAGTTTCTAAAAATGAGGCACAAGAATGACGATCTCGATGGACTATATACAGATTTGTGTAAGCCAAGTACTCAGCATTCAGGAATGTTCTATGGTCCGTCTGCGTCGTTACAGAGTATGATGAGTCGAATCAATGATCATGACAAAGTTGTGGAGATATTGCACGACATGATGGATCGGGAATATGCTCATATGGCTCATAATGTTGCATTCTTATTGCCTATCACAAGTCAACCTATGTTGGGCAGTGAACGTTTGCCTGATATGGATCACGTTGCAAAACCAATTGACCGACGGATGCGTTTGGAATATGCTTACATGTTAAACATGGATACTAATGTATTAGCACCTAAATTTGACGTTGGACATCATCCAGGTGACGTTCAAACTATCATTGTTAGTGACGTCGCATATGAGAAATTCCGTCATCTTGTAATTTCAGGAAGTCCTAGCCCATTGCGGTTAACCATTGCTGTTAGTGAAAGTGGAGAGCCATTAGCTATTGGTCTTCTTGATACTTGGTTGAGGGCTGAAGTGCCACATAACCGTGTAAGAATTGAGAAACCTACTAGTTTGGGGGGCTTTGCTGAGAAAGAGCAACAAAAAAAGACTCAAAAAGAAACGACTGCCGAGGAAGAGGTAAAAGATTTATTAAATGAAATAATTGATTGGGTTGTAATCCGCACAGAAGAATCAGCTGTTGATAGTGCTGAACATAGACGGCGTTTAGTTCAAAACAGTGCGACGACAACTACAAATCCCTTATCTTCAGCGAATATACAATTGAAAGACGCAATATTGCTGAAACCCAATGGTAAGAAAGATGTATTGCTAATAATCACCGGACGACAACCTGACCACAAAATTTATGCGATTATGAGCGAGTATCGCCTAATGTATCAGCGATATGGTTTTGTGAAGGACACGCCAATCACATTAGAAGGAATGTACAACGCCTATCCCGACGATTTACTTGCGGAGAGGTCTTTATTAGTTATACCTGATATTCTGTTCAAAGCTTTCAGAAAACTGTCTTTGAAAAACGTTGGCAACAACGCTCCTCCTGACTGCAAATTTGCATTGCTAGACAGAGAAAAAAGAACACCTTTGTCGATCGTTATTATGACTGGTATGTCATTTGTATTGCGAAGAGATGGCAGAAATCCGAAGAAGCTAGATTCTGAACCTATGCCTCTAGCGGGAATGTTGTCTGATGCTGAACTCGAAGATGTTCGTAAGAAGGTTGAAAGTGGACAGGTGGATTCTGGAGAGAGGTTCCAACTTGTTGTTTTGAATGGTTTACTATATGGAATGCAGATGGCTGATGTAAAAACAAAGATGGTGAAGCGTTTCGTGTCACTGCTGCCTTCTAAGTTATATAATGAATCCATGGAAAAAGGTGTGTCATTTGGTACTTCTCAGAGTAGATTTTGGTCGAAGAGTGCGAAAAGTGATGGTCATGTAACTATTCATGTCACTGATGAAGAAAGTGGCAACACCACTTACTGCATTGGAAGCATATTTTCAAAGTACGATGCTGAAGAGCAAGGTGGCGTCGTTTCGTACTTTGTTGACAATTTGTGCGATCTTGTCTTTGACTATCAAGTTTCCGTCAGTCTCTATGATCAAGTTTTCCGATTAGCTCAAGCGAACACGCCGGATCTTGTTGAGGCACCCAGCGGTGAAAACCAAGCAATTGAGCAGTGGGGTGTATGCTCTATCTGCGCCAAGGAGCTAAAATCTCACGCAGTGATGTTTGATCACGAACTTCGCCATTTAGGAATAACTAAGTTTAAGTGCCCAGTTCATGAATTGACATTTACTGACAGGAAACAATACAAGCAGCATTTAGATGATCAGCATACTACCAAGGAATCTGAAAAAGACAGCATTTTACTCGTAGACTCGGATGACGAAGCTGGTAATACTAGTAGTCAGTCACACATACTGAAGGCAATGCTCCAGAGAATGGAAGCTCCTCAATGTGATAAGTGTGGGGATTACTTTCCTAGTGCTGAAGTTTACGCTCAACATTTTGAAGTTTGCGACAAAGTTAGCTTTCAAATGAGATCACCTTTGCCAAGAGCAGCAAACTCAGCCAAAAATGTTGCCGGTGGTGCTGCGGGTACCAACTGTGTATGTGGACTTTGTGGACAAACACTCTCGAATCGTGACAAAATAAGGCGTCATTTTATTTCGCTTCATTTGACATGCTGTGTTTGTCAAGGTCAGTGCAATACAATTGAGGAATTGGCGTATCATATGAAGGATCATTTATCACTTAAGACCAAATATGATGAATTGTTGCGTAAGCATGGTAACGAAAAGGAAATTCCTGAGGATGATGCTATTGATGTAAAATCCTTGAAAGACATGAGAAAAATCCTCAAATGTGATGTTTGTAATGAGTTTCATTCCACTAGATATACATTTTTCTTCCATCAATGGACTGAGCATGGTCTGATTCACCCTCCATTGCAAGCAAGTGATCTGGCAAACCTGTCTCGAACGGCGGATGATTCTACCAACTCAATGGGTCCACCTATGACTCCGCATCGTCGCAAAAAGTTGCGGTTATTTAAGGACGAACTGTCATATCAAGCAACTGGATTAAAGAAATTCAACTGTAAACTCTGTTCAACTGAAATTCGAGTGACAGGTAATGAATATGTAAAACATTTGCAGGCCAAACACGGTTTAAATGCTGACATAAACTGTGTATGCAGAATTTGTGCCGAACTATTCCCAACAATGGAGCAAATGTCCGAACATTTAAAGGAAGTTCATGTTCCTTGCGGTGATTTCAGCAATGCTGGTATTCAAACAATTTTTGCTTGCGACAAATGCCCATTTTGGGGGTTCAATAAAACATTATTGATACATTCGAAAGAGGTTCATGGAGAAGAGACACCAGCAATGTATGCATGTCCTCACTGTGGTGAGCGCTTCAAGGACAGAAAATTCTGGAGGACTCATCTTGATCGTCATAGCGACCAGTTGACTCATGAATGCCACGTCTGTCACAAAGCGTTCAGGATGCGACAAACTCTGCTGCAACATATACGTAACACTCACATTGACAACGCAGATGGACCCGTGACATGTGACTATTGTGGGCAGGTTTATCCACGGCGGGTTTCACTGAGGCATCACATATATCGGATGCATACTATTGAAGGTCAAGAAATGCGTCATGAATGCGATATTTGTGCTCGAAGATTTCGTCTTGAAACTGAAATGAGGCGACACGTAAAAGAAATGCATAGCGGAGCTCTCGAATGTGATATTTGCAACAAAATGTGTCCAAATTTACGATGTTTAACTCAGCATAGACAAAAGCATTTCCGAACGAGGATATATCAGTGCACGGACTGTCAGGCTACCTTTAAAAGTAAATTAGCTATGAAAAGGCATATTCGCGTCGAACATTTACAATTGGGACCAGAAAAATTCCAATGTCAAATATGTGGAAAAGTTGTGACACAAATTGCAATGCATATGTTAATTCACAAAGACGCTCGCTTTGAATGTCAAATATGTGGGAAAAAGTTCACTAAATCTGCATATTATAACGAGCATATTCGAATACATCGTGGAGAAAAACCATTCGAATGCCAAATATGTGGCAAGCGATTCAACAAGAAATCAAATTTGAATGTCCATGTCAAATTTCATGAGAAACATCGTGATCAGGAAGGCAACTATCTGGAAATCAAGCCGAGAGGTCGTTACGCAGCGCAGTTAAAGAAAGAGAAAGCCGCACAGGACAAAGCTAATGCTGCATCCCTGAAAGTAGATGCTGGAGTTGATACTTCATTAGATGATCCAGACGCTGGTGTTGAATGCTACGCCACTGGAATACGCCGTGAGTCTGATGCCTGTGTGGATACATCTGATTTGGAACTATGGATTATGACACAAGGATTTATACCTAACGTTGATTTGTTATCGGTTTCGAGTTCCGGTGCTCTGCCAACCGTTGGATTAAAGCGGTCAGTCTATCAAATGATGACCGACTCCTCTCTACCTGGTGCTGTTGATGTGCCAAACGGAGGTGGTTCACCACAATCTCGGATTGAAACTGTCAAGCGATTGAAAATGGAACCATCTGCAGGTTAGTCTTTCTTGATGAAATACTGTCAGACTGGAGTTGCTAAAATAGTTACAAGACAATACAAGAATGTGTATATTCGGAAATAATGAATATCATAGCATAACACAAAAATTAATTGACAACATGCATGGTGGTGACCGAGCCCCGGGATGACTGGGAATTTTGTTGGTACCCGGGAATGGCCTTTAAATATATATATATATATATATTAACATAATGCATAATGTATACCTGCTTTTTGTGTTTCTTAACGCGCTTACAAACAATCTCGCATGAGACTCGTAATGTAGGAAACTATGCAACAAAAAAATATGTAATTAAAGTTGCGAGTAATACAAATTGAAAAAGTTATATCTAAATGATCGCTTATCTTCACCTTAACAATTTTTCATAAGTTGTAAGATATTATACAAGTGCACAACTTTTTTCAGCAATAATGAAATTTAGCAACTATCTGAGCAAGAATCAGACAATTTGGCACTTTGGGTTACTTATGCGCCTACACCCTCGCCAAATTGAGGGAGGATATCAGTCCAAAATCATGCTAACAAAATTCCACTAGTGCTGTCACTAACAAAAAAAGTGCGTCAGAGTTCTCGCTAGCATCTCTAATAAAAGTCAATGGCTAACTAAACTAAGTTTGAAAGCCTCACGGTTAAATGATGATAAGCCACCCAAACCAATGGGGCTTATGTATCGACCACTGCTGAGGGCCGAAGTACGACAGCTGTTGTTTTTCTAGTCTGCCATCCAGACTTCGTGGCTCCTGAATCTTGTCTAGCACGAATTTGTTCGTCTGCATATCTGTCCATTTTTCTTTTAACACTCTTCTCCAGCACCATAATTCGAAAGAAGTTGACGTTCGTCGTATCTCTGTCGTCAACGTCCGCGTTTCATGCCCGTAGGTTACAATTAGAAAGACTATCGCATGAACTAATATCTTCTTGTGGTAGAGACTAATAGAATGACTTCTGAGGATCTTTTTCAAATTTTTAGAGATACACTTATGTATTTCTTAACAAAGTGTAGCGCGTTACTAATCGTTAGCCAAATAAGATATTTGAAGAGTGCGATTTTTTGATAGGTGATTGCCTATTTGGAATTTTATGACATTTGTATTACTAAGCATATTGCTCTTGAAAGTATTCAGAGCCACAAAAGTTTTTTGAATAAACTTGAATAGGCCTACACATTTAATCACACATTTAGCCGGTTAACGTTTTTTATTGAATAAGCACAGATGATCAGGCCTTTATTCAGTGGCTTGTAGCCCGTGAGGTATTTATTAGATCTGAATTGTTTTATAACAATAGAAGGTTTCACTTTTCCTACTTTCTCATGATCTCAAAATATCTCATTTTCATCAGCTAGAATTATGTAGTTTATATATATATATATATATATATGCAATTATATGCTTATCATAGAATTTTAAATTGTTTTTCATCCAGTTTTTGATATTAGTCATTTTACAGACTTCAACTTTTAAATAAGTGAGGCTGATGGGACTAATTGCCCTTTCAGGCATCTCACAAATTCTTCTGATATCGTGCTATAGCTGTTTAACCACGTACCTTTCAAAGTATTCTTCGTTCTGACCTGATCATGGTGGTGGTGGTGTCAACCCACCCATCCATGATATTGGGAGGGGTCCAGGGGGCGTCAGGCGTTGGGCGGGCCAACCGCAACCTGACGGGGGAACCAACAGATCCCATGGTGTGAGCGATGTCTGTATGTGTGTTCAGGAGAAAAGGTGTTTGGTGTTGTGCGGTTGAGTTTTACAAAGGTGGCAAAGAGGTGAAGAGTGCACAGAGGGGATTATATTGTGTAAGTATTCTTTTCAGAAGGGTGGTTTGTTGTTGCGGAGTTTTGCCAGTGTCCTGCGTGTACGTCTGTCGATTTGTCAACGTGCTGCGTCCTGCGTGATTTGTCATGGGGGGATTGCATTTACGGGTTTATTGTTTTTGCCTGTGCGCTAGGTATGTGCCGACGTGGTGAGAGTGTTTTCTTGAGTAGCTGCTTTGTTGTTGCGTTGGATGGAGGTAAGATGTACTTCCCTGTGTCCTTTGTTGTCTGGGAGGTGGTTGTTGTTGCGTGAGGAGGTGAAGGGGTAGTGTTGATATTTTGCTTTGTTTAAAAGCTGTTTTGAATGTAGTTTGAGGTGCTCGTCAATGAGGAGGACGTGTTGCATCATGTAATTACTGTGGATTTCTGTCGCGCGTGCATGCTTTGGCGATCCTGCGCGCTTTGTTCTGTATTACTTGTAGTTTGTCTGTGTTTGTTTGTGAGATGATTGGTGATCAGACTGTGGATGTGTATTCCCAGAGAGGACGTGCGATGGCCTTGCAGGTGGCCACGATGGTCTCTTGTTGTTGTCCCCAATTGGTGGAAGTGAGGCATGAGAGACTGTTGAGGGTGTGTTTTGCTTTCTCGCAAGTGTTGTATATATGTGTTGAGTATCTATGTTGACGCCCAGGATTCGGTCGTTGTTGAGAGATGTGAGTGGAGTGTTGTCAATAGTGAGTGATAGGTTCGTACTGTGTTCGTGGGGATCCGGTGTGGAAAGTGAGAGCTGAGTTCTGTTGGGGCTGATGTGGAGATTGTTTTGTTGAGTCCATGAGTGTAGAGTGTTGAGGTAAGGTTGGAGTTTATCTTGGGCGCTTCCGGGACAACTGGGCCCAAAAAAGTACAAAATGACTCTCCTTTTTTGACATAAATGTGTTGCACAGACTCTGCTGTACACATAAATGCCCATTTTCGATACTACAATGTCCTTGTCTATAAAATAAACTCATTTTTATGCCAAAAATCGCATATTTTTGTGTACTTTTACAAAGGGCCAAGTGCTTCAAAGGAATAAACTTTTTTCTACATATAAACATGCCATAATAAAGGAAATACATTGTAGTTATCAAGTTAGTACCTTTTTTTAGAAGATTTCGACCTACTTACTTTCTAAAAATTTTTTTTATGAAATTTTTTTTTATTTTTTTTTTAAATGAGTTTATTTTATAGACAAGGACATTTTAGTATCGAAAATGGGCATTTATGTGTACAGCAGAGTCTGTGCAACACATTTATGTCAAAAAAGGAGAGTCATTTTGTACTTTTTTTTGGGCCCAGTTGTCCCCACCCCATCTTGGGCTGTCTTGATGTTTGAGTGAGTGGTGGCCGGGCGATGGTGATGTCGTCAGCGTAGACCGTTGTTTTAAATGTGGTGTCTGTTGGAAGAGTAGTGTCTCGCATGTGAAGGTTGAAGAGGAAGGGGGAGAGAACTCCTTGTGGGACGCCAGTTTTGATTTTTTTGTTGTTTGAGCGTGCTTCATTGTATTTGGTGTAAGCTTGCATTCGTTTGATGTAGTTTGCTATGTATCGGATGAAGACAGAGGGGATGTTGGTCTGTTGGAGTGTGTGTATGTTAACTGCGTCGAATGCTTTTGTCATGTCCAGCGATGTCGTGATTGTGCGCAAGGGTGGCTTTTCGCTGTTGAAACTAGCAGCGATGGTGTTGTTGATTTCGAATGTGGTGGTTGTGGAGTGTTCTTTTTTTAAAAGGCAGCGAAGGGACGAATTTTGTGATGATTGTGTGAATGATCTATTCAATTGTTTTTGCAAAAGGTGAGGGAAGAGAAATGGGTCTGTAAGAGGTGTGAAGATGGATGTCTTTGTTATGTTTTGGAATTGGTGTGATGTTGACAGGTTTCCAGAAGCTGGGTATCTGCTTGGCGTTGAGAGAGAGAGTGCGTGTATATGTCAGTTAGGTATTGGATGGCAGTGAGGCCGAGGTGTTTTATGTTGATTTTATATGGCCCAAGAGCAGGGTTGGTCAAAAACCCACTGGGGAATGGGATTTTTGAGGGTTTTAAGGTGCGGTTTTGGGGTTTTTGGTCCACGACGGAACTAAATTTCTGTGGATTTCTCGACACTAATTTTGAAGCATATTATTTTGCCAACAGAGTGCTCAAATGTCTCTGGTTATTGATTAATAATGATATTATAATGTGAGAAAATGCATTGGTGCATTTGATGAACACTAGTTTTCTCATACACATGAGATAACGTATGGATCACTGAAATAAAGTATGTACCGGTAAGGGCGGCAACCTAATACGTTTCTGCTTCGCAATGTAGGATATTCCAGGGGACCAGGCGACCGGACCGCACACTGCGTGAGAAAAAGTGTCACGAGGCTTTGGTTTAAAGAATCAGAAATACCAAGCCAGAATCATCATTGACTTGACATTCTCATGAAAATAAGATAAGAGTTATAAGGCTTAAGCGCAGTCCGAGGCCATAAATAGAATGTGAAGATAGGATGCTTCATTTTGTTTTATTCGGTTTAAAATGCTTGATCAATACCTTATATTAGACCAGCTGTGTGAGACAATAACTAAATTCCCTGCGTAATAAGCATGGTAACAAGGCATATTCACGCTGAATTATTTCATCATTCATGCCGATCATGCAGTCTCAATAAAAGCGCAGTACGATATGAATTTCCTTACTGAAAGGTTACTGTGATTTGTTTACACCTTTGATAGGTAATTGTCATCAACCAATGGAGTGCGTCTGCTGTGTTTCCCTAAATCGTGTGACTTGCCATCACTTTCTCCAGCACCACGCTAAATACTACATACAGGGTGTCCGTAAATTCGCTTGACTTTTAAATTGAATATCTGCATGAGAAAGCAATAAACTTTTTTATCACAAGCCATGTTATATTGCGCAACATAAAGGGGAATTCACGAATCTAGCAGTAAGAAGCCAATATTTGATGATTAAAATGTTCAAATCAAGTGTTCGAAATGATTTCCATCGCAATCAATCACTGCAGTCAATCGCCGAATAATATCGATGAAGCCGAATGAAGGGATTTTGAGATGCATGTTGATGGCTTAACATCTGACCAGATACGGCAATCCCATTGAGTGAAAAATACGCCTCGTCAGACCAGACAATGTCATCGATTACATTCTGATTGTCGAGAAGCCAACTCGCTAACTCACAGCGCTTTCGCTTGTCGGCCGGCTCAAGTGCTTGCACGACTTGTAATTTGTACGGGTAAAGTTTTAGTTCATGCCGAAGGATTTTATGGACACTAGTCTTTGAAATGATACCAACCTCTTCCGCCACTTTGGGAACTGACGTGACTCCTAGCTTTGATTTTGAACTAGTCTCCTCGACGACGCGATTCACAGTTGCAATTGTCATGTCATCCATTGTAGGACGGCCAGTGCGAAATTTATCATGAACGCTGCCAGTTTCTTCAAACTTTTTGATGATATTTGCAATCGATGTTGTTGTAAAAGGATCTTTCTGAATGCGTCTTTGAGTCTTAAACATTCGAAGGGCAGCTGTAGCACTTCTATTGCATGCATAGAAGCACTGAACTATCTCTATCCGAGTCTGAAGATCCATTGTTAATAAGATAGGCAGCGATCGTACCACTTCACATTGAGATTTCGAACATAGCATGAGGAAACACTATGATACAGACTTAAACTATTGGTTGACACACGCGTCTTTGTCATTGGTTAGCGAAAACATCACGTTATAGATAGGGATATGGCAATTCTATGCCATGAAAGCTGATTAATTTGACGTTCTCAATTGAAGATGATAAGACATGAATCAATCAATGACTAAGCATGTCGTCATGGCTGGTGATGAAAGTTTCATAGAATTGAATAGAGGAAAATTTTGAGCTATGGCCCTAGGTAAGGTCAATTGACATAATTAACAGCACAGCTAATTGACTTTAACATTTACTGAAACTGAAAAAATTCACCAAAGCTTAAGAACTATAATTGCACATATAATATTCATTACAAAAATGACTGCATACAGAATGTAAAATTTAAGCAGTTAAATAATCGAATATTCATTTCTTATTGTTAGATTCGTAAATTCCCCTTCATGTTGCGTAATATAACAGGGTTTCTGACGTAAATGTTTATTGTTTACTCATGTAGATATTCAATTAAAAAGTCAAGCGACTTTACGGACACCCTGTACTTAACTGCGAAACAGATTGTCAAACTCTAAGGTGGAGAAATTGGTCCAAGTATATAGAAGCCTCGACAAGAGCGATAATGTCGAGGAATTCGATTTTGACTCGATCGATGGCTGGTAATTCTACTTACCGGATGCCTTTTATTGTGATTTTGTGGAATTTTTAACCTGTAATTTAAGCGTGTGAGAAGTCAGGGGAACCAACCAGTCAGCGGCAACTTTTATGTTAGGGCTAATTCATGCATCTAGCCATGAAAAGTCACACCTCGAATGCGAATTTAAGCTACGTTTTTAGAACTTTCATTTGATTTTCATTGTCAATCGACGTTGACAAAAAGGAATTCAAAGTCGGATTATTGATCAATTCATACACCCTTTAACCGACTTAAGATGGAAAAAATGAACAGTGAGAGATCTCACATCGGTTAGAATTAATTCTATCAAATAATGTTTTGAAACTGAAACTAAAATAACATGGTTCCTCTGATTTCTCTCACATATAATCAGTCGAGACGTATGGGAATACGAGTTTCTTGTTTTCGTTTTGTTTTTTAGAAACCATTGTTTTTCAACAAAATAATCTTATCTTTTTACTTTTACTCATGTACATGACATGTATGCAATACATGTATATTATATGACGCAATGAGCACATAACAGCAGTTAAGCAACATGTAGCTACGTTGCACAACATTTACGCGAAATAGAACGAATGTCGAGCGATGTGTATGATAAGTAATCAGGCCCTCCTTTTAATAAACATTAATATGAATAATTACATGCATGATGATACAGTAATTATAACTCATTATCTAACCTCATATCTAAATAGATCTACAGAATGCCCTCTTTACAATATCTCCTACGCTTCCCTGAATATCGGGGTCATAAATTCTCAAATTGAAAGGTCGATTTATAACATACCTCCTTTATAGACTTAACTTATTATTATGGGTCAGGAGATGCCTGACAAAGTGCCACTCGCTCTTTCAGTAGTCTACCACGAACACTCTCTAGTAGTCAGTAGTAACACTCTCTAGTAGCGATGATCGGCTTCGTCGTTTATTGACTTTCTCAAATTACACATGAACAAGAACAGCACAAATCGCACCCTGGACATCAGGGTCATCAATTCTCAAATTGAAAGGTCGACTTATAATATAGGCCTGCCTCTTTATAGTGATAATATTAATAATGATAATGATGATAATATTAATAACTACAATAGCAGCAATTATGACAATTGAATGCACGTATTATTATATTGATAACAATAACTCATTATCTAACATCGTAGCAAAACATGGAATGTCAACTCCCTTTAAACGCTTGCGTTTTCTTAAGTATCGGACCTCGGGGTCAAAAAATTCCCAGAATTGGGGTTTTGGGTTTTTGCCAACCCTGCCCAAGAGAGTTGTTTACGGATGAGATGGCTTGTTCTGTTTGTTCAGGCATGATTTTTGTGTTGTTGGTGGTAAGGTGGAGTGTGCGTCTGTCGATTATTCTGTTTTCTTTTCGTGCTTTGTGAGGTGTACATGTAAGTGTGGTGAAGTGCTTGTTAAAGGCGTTCGCTATGTCGCGATTGTGATGAAGGAGTTTGTTGAAGAAATTGATTGTGATGTTTTTGGGTGGTTTGCCACCCTTGTCCTTGAGTGTGCGGATGGTGCGCTAGAGCCTCCTTGTGTTTTTGGTGTGGGACCAACCACAGGAAATTTTGCATATCCATCTCTTCTGCTGGTTTTGATTAATTTCTTTGGTGATTTCTGTGTTGAGTGTTTGATTTGAGGATCTTCTGGTTCTACACAGCGAATGTTGTTTCTTTGTTGAATGGCGTGTCTGATATGAGTCGGTAGTATGGGTGTTTTGATTTGTTGGATCCCTTTTGGTATGTGGAGTTTGTCTGCTTGTAAGATTGCGTCGGTGAGTATGTTGACTTTGTGAACGTTAGTGGATGGGTGGTGTTTTGAGATTTCTTTTTCGATATGTTCGGTTAAGTCTTCCTTGTTTGCTTTGTTGTAAATTAGTGAAGGTGTGTTTGAAGTTTCTTTCTTAGGCTTATGAAGATATGCGTGTGGTGATAAGTATGGGTAAGTGGTCGGATGTGAGATTGTTGAGGCTATATTTTCCTGCTTTTTCTCGAAAAAACTACTTTAACCTTACATTTTGGATATTTTTCAATTAATGGTGATTTTGATAATTAATTAAACGAAAAACTAGATAACTTTTAAAAAAACGAAAATGCAGAATGTCGAAAATATCAAACGTCCCACTATCATCAAAGAACTCATCCAATCACCATCAATCCCACAACATTCTTTATTTTTATCAGAGTCATAAACTTTGCAACGAGGCACTTAGTGATGCGAAACTAATATCGATTAGTTTGAAAAAATCTATAATTTACAACATTTTGCAGTCAATATGTTTTGAAAGATTATTGTCCGTTACCGTGATGTTAAGGACTTTCTATTTTCCACTTTCGACGAGAATTGTGTTATATTCACGAATCTGGAGTTGCATTCACATTTGATGTTCTACGAAACCGAAAATTCACAAAACCGGAAGCAATGTGACTTGCTTGTAAGATAGTGGTCTGAAAAGACTTGCCAATTCAAGTTCGTTTTTTTGAAGGCTCTGATGTTCGACCATGCCAGTGAGGAAAGACTCGAACTGCCTCTAAAGCAGCTCATCAGTTTAGGCTTAGCCGATTCAAGCGTCAACAAATCCATTTGGAAAAAAGGTCAACTAGCACAAGTAAGATATTGATCTTAGAGGTCTTACACCATTCATACCCTGCAGTCTTCAAATTATTCACAATGCCTTTCGAGAAGTAGTGACGGAGTTTGGAGAGGAAGCTGAATAATTTGTGTTGGATGTGTTCTTCTACCTCATGGCATCACCATGTCGAAAAGATGAAGCGTCTGTCGCTTCTATAAAGATTCTCATTTCTTTTGCTCTTCCTCAAACTTTTTCTTGGCTAATTCTTCCTTTTCCGAGGCGATTCTCATTTCATGTATACTTTCGACATGTGTAATACTTCGTTGATATACTAAATGCCAGCTCAGATTTGATTTGTCATCTCTCTTCTCTGTTTTCTTGTTCGCAAGAGTGATTTTGATGCTGTAGCAATTACCGGTAATCATATTTTTAAATCGCTTTCAGAGCAACACCTTGATGGCCTCATTATTATTGCATTTTATGTAGCATACACACGCATTTCTAGTTTTAGTCATATATTTATTATTAGATTGATTAATGATTTGACCTTTTATTGTATCAACATATAAATCATTTACAGTTAGTTTAGGCTTAGCCGATTCAAGCGTCAACAAATCCATTTGGAAAAAAGGTCAACTAGCACAAGTAAGATATTGATATTAGAGGTCTTACACCATTCATACCCTGCAGTCTTCAAATTATTCACAATGCCTTTCGAGAAGTAGTGACGGAGTTTGGAGAGGAAGCTGAATAATTTGTGTTGGATGTGTTCTTCTACCTCATGGCATCACCATGTCGAAAAGATGATTTTTTGAAAACGCAATTGAACTTGGGCTTTGATGAAAAATCATTCATCAAGCACGTACAATGTCGCTGGTTGACGCTGATCCCAGCCGTGAAACGGGTGCCACATATGATGGAGGAAATTGACGAACATTTCCTGAAAGATATTCCCTAAAGAGGCTCGACAAAGCAAGACTGAGAAAAAATTGGAAGTCAATGAACGCTGAAGAAGAATTTGTCCGAAAATGAAGGACTTTTCAGTCATAGTTCAATTGCATTTTCTGGCGAGTCTGGAAGACACCTTTCATCCCTTTCTTGCTCTATTTCTAAGAGTGGAGCCGATAATTCACATCTTCTATCAGCAGCTCTCGGAACTGTCACGAGCTGTCATGCTTCGGTTTCTGACAGTGGATGTGGTCGGGGATAGCAGAGGTCATCAGCTCTTGCATGTCTATTTGCAGGCAGAGGAGAATCAGTCGTCGAATGAAAATATTGTTGTCGTAGAGTCAACAGGGATTGTTGTGTTGAAAGTGGTGAGGCCGGAACAAAGGGTAGGTGCAAGTGGGAAAATCCGAAAATGTTACCAGCGCATAACCGAATTTCTCACTAGCCGTCTTCCTCTACAGAACAGAATATTGAAAGATCTGGCCGTGTTGCATCCTCTAATGCAATGGTCTGTTCTAGGAGTCGATTCAGAAACACGAACTGTACGACAGATGCCATTCATTGATGAATTGGAGATCTATGTATTGCAGGGTGTCCACTGTACGTGAAATTCACGTATGTACGTGAATTGTACGTGAATTTTGAAAATTATGAAAATGTAAGTGAATTTTGGGAAAATGCGAAGGTGTACGTGAATTTCAGCTCAGTTATGCAGATAGTGGTATTTACTGCTATTTACTCCTACTTGATATCCACTGATTCTTGTTACATGTGCTAAATTTTTTTTTCTTCCGTTGTTGCACCAACTCTGACTTGGTTCTACAAAAAAGTATGCTACAAGAAAGAAAGTCATAAACATGTAGATATGTTCATATAATATAGCCGCTACTGACAACGGGTCTGGGTTCAGACAATGAAAAGTTGTGAAATTCTGGTAAGCAGCGTCTTGACATTTTCTGTCCTGAATTATTTTATGCTTTTTGCAATAGATGTATACATGTTTATTGTGCAGTCATATGCTAGGGCTTTTTGTCTCTATAAGACCCATATATAGATGTACATGCATATGTGGTTGCGCAAAATTGTCAATGCTTGGCCAAGGCCAACAAACAATTGCGTCGGTTGACTCAAACGTTCATTCTATGACGTATTGTATTACTTACAGATAGAAATGCATGCTTGGTGAAAAATAGTGAGACTGTGTCGTTCCAGCTTGTTGTCAGTTGCAGATTTTGACAGTGCTAGATAATGTATGGATGGCTTCAGTCATTTAATTGACTTGGATCATGTTTTGGCTCAGTCTGATGGAGTTATCGTACGATATATCACCATGAACTATAAACATCAAAACATGACGACCTGCAGAGCATAAAATAAGTCACCGCTCTCAGATGGATGTTTTGGTTCGATTCTGGAAGAAAGAAAATCAGCAAGCATAACAAGGTATCTAAGTTCCGAATTTTTAGATCACACGTCAGCCTCAAACTTTCTTGATGCTTTATGGCGAGTTTTAGAACCTTTGGAACTCAAGAAATTGATATCTGTGTCCATGGATGGGCCAAATGTTAATTGGTCACTTTTGCGAATGCTCAGTAGTCGTAGAAAAGTTGAGGGCTTTCCTGCTTTGTTGGAATTAAGCTCGTGTGGCCTGCACATTGTTCATGGAGCATCTTCATTAGGTCATACAAAATGTGGTTGGAAAATTGACGAAATTCTGTCCTCTCATTATGTTTTTCAAAATTCTCCTCTTAGACGAGCACAATTTATCGAAATCACTGGGTCCAAACAGTTCCCGAAAAAGTTTTGCCGAATCAGGTCGTGTGAAAATCTTGACGTTGCAAAACGTTTCATTGAACTGATCCCTTCATTGATTAAATATTGCTCCGAAGTCCATCCGAAAAAAGAAAGCTATTGAATTGAATGAGGCAAGGGAGAAGGAGAAGGAAGCGGAAATTTCATACTTATGTGCACAACGGAAGCGCCGACTATTGGAAGACTTTTAGATTGATTAGTTTTTTTGCCATGGTGGACTCAGTCTATTGTTTCTATCCTGATGTTTTTAAAAGAAATAAAAAGTTATCTCCTTGAACATGCACACTAATATTCTTAGTTTTAATCTGCTTCTATAAATCTAAAAACACACCCTATTATTATTACCCTTGATTTTTATAGCCGTGAATTATGTTGTATTTAGAGATCATTGAGTGACCAAAAATACCATTTATTTGTGAAATGATGGCTTCAAAACAGCATCGAGTGCACTTATATTATTATGTGTGCAGTGTGTATACAAGATAGTTCTGAAGAACTATCTTTCTACTGTAAAGATCTCATTATTGCATTTCTTTGAGCAGTTGCTGCGGGTAGTGTTTTTGAATGATTTTGACTGAACCAACTGTCGCTTGCCGGGCAAGTAGGCCTGAAATAGTGGTACGTGAATTGTTTTTCTTAGATAGGGTGGACACCCTGGTATTGGTCGACGAATACAGGCTTTATCAGGCACAAGAAATTCCGGATAAGTGGTACAAAGAAACCGAAACCTCAGGATACAAGCGAATCGATGATTTCTGGAATACTGTTACGCAAGAGAAGAATGCTCTAGGACTGCCACGGCACCGAATTCCCACCAAGTTTGCATGGCGTTTTGTCTCTCGCACACGGTATCGCCGACGAGAGAAGCCTAACTCAGAACAACGCCATTGTTATCAGTGAACGTGTGTACAACGCCTATTCTGCTCGGATCGCCTCGGAAAAGGAAGAATTAGCCAAGAAAAAGTTTGAGGAAGAGCAAAAGAAATGAGAATCTTTATAGAAGCGACGGACGCTGGAAGCTTTGGAGAACAGAAAAAGAACAATGGACAGCAGAGAAGCCGGTGTAGTCGCGGCACAAACTGAGGCACAAAACGATCTGTGTTCATCAGAGAATCTGTATAACGAAGCAGAAAAACGCATGCTTGAAGCCATCAAATCGAAGAACTTTTCTGAAGTTTGTGCTGTACATGGACTGATGGAAGTAGCCAAGAAGAAAATGTCATCAGCTCGGGAGACGTTGGAGAAAAGGCATGAAGAGATGCAAGAAATTAAGGCGAAACAACGAAAAGTTCTGGATAAATTTATCAATGCTCGAAAATAGGGATGATGTTTTGATGTCAGCGATTCTCTTTTTCAGCAATTTCAATTGATAGTGTTTGTATTCATATTTACATTTTTTACGAGTACAACAGTAAAATTTGCTATACCAGTACATTTTCTCAAAACTTTAACTCGAAATCTGTGTATTTAGATTCAACATTTCAACAATTTTTGTGCTGGCTGACATTTCTAATTTGTTTGATGGATTTCCTCATATCTTGAACTTAGATTTTTGTTTACGATATTGATACTTAAGCCAGGGTTTTTTTAAGGTTTCGTTTACCCGCCCACTCCCAAATTCTACCCGCCAATCTAAAACAAAGCAAAACAAGGCTTGTAGATCTTTCTTTCAATTTCCTTTCCAGCTGTAAAAAGAAAGCGGAAACAAAGTTGCATCTTTTGAATATTCAGCTATTCAGCAAATTAGAGGTGGTGGTACAATATATGCCTATATGACGTACATGCACTAAAATGTGCACAGCAACAATTGCTGGATAAGATGGAGAGGAACAGTGGAAAATTGTCTCTTGAACTTGCAGTAAAAACATATATGATAAATACATAATACACTACATGATTTCACAGTGAATATGGCAAACTGCAATTTATATAAAGACAAATTGCATTCTGCAACGTCATTCCTCATCGACAAGAGCCTATTGATGATCAACGAAACAGTGCCGCATATCAATGAGAAGTGAAGTTAAAGAATGTAAATAACCGTTGATAAGCGATGAATGTGTTATTTGCACTGCAAAAGTCTGCAAATTGCTTAGTTAAGTCATGGATGATGAAAAGTTGTGTTACAATTATTACTTAAAAATTGAATATGCCTAGTTTCTCTTTAACGATCGAAATTTATTGTCAACTACGTATAGGGGGCATACATGCATGTACTGTACAGTTGTACACCTCCATAACTTTCAGTGATGCAAATTCTATAAATGAAGTAAGCTATGTGAGACATACATTCGCAGTGGTGCTTTCTTCATTCGCAACCAGTAAAATTTATTTTGGAATGGTCCACTACATGACTACATAGTATTTCCGTTTTGATAACTTCCTACTTTTAAATGCGTGTGAGTGAAGGAAAGTTTTTGTACTTGTTAACTTGACGATGGTTGCGAATCGCATGATCGAACATAAATAGGTTTCGTATAGATTATCCACACCTGAAATAGGGTTGGGTTTAATAATTTTTAAATTCGAATTATGCGAATAATTCGAATTATTCGCCTTATGTGAAAAACAACAGTGACTGACATGGACAGTGGTCCGAGTTGACATCCGAAATTTACCCGCCCAAATCGGGCGCGTATATCGCCTTAAAAAAACCCCTGCTTAAGCGAATATTTTGTTATAATAAGTGTGGGCGTTATTGTCTTTCTGAAATGGTTGTTTTCAGATACATTGTTTTAAAGCATTTAACACATTCAATCATGGACAGCTAGAAATCTAGTATTCCAGCTGTCCATGATTCAATATACTGTTATTTACAATAGTGTTTCATTCTTCATTTGATGACAAGCGCATGTATCTGCACTTACTTTATGTATCGCAAAGTGTTAACATCCGATTTGATTTTTACAAATACGTCATACTTTTCCCATAGACTATCCTACTTTTATCCGACTTTCAGCACTAAACTCCTACTTAGATTTTCGTATCCTACTTTTGTCCTACTTTCTTGTTGTGGTGCACTTGAAAGCCTAAGTCGGCGATGTCATCTCCTCTGCTGTCTGTCGTTGAGTGTTGAGAACCATGTGGGTGGGCGTGCGTTTGCGTCCTGTTACGATCAGGTTTGTTGCGTTGTTTGTGTGATAGGTAAGACAATGATTGATTTCTGTATTGGTTTCGTGTGTGAATATGTGCCTTTTGGGGGAAGTACGCGTTGGTGATGAGGAATTGTTTGTTTTGTGCGAAGTGTATTTTGAATTATTGCTGTTGTAGGTGTTAGTATGTAGACGGGGCCTCGAGGATTTGAAGTTTGATGGAGTTGTGCATGTAGGTGAGGAGGCCGCCGCCTTTGTTGTGTTCTCTATCTGTTCGAAAGGTGGTGTAATTGGGGATAGTTGGGTATTTTGTTTTGGATGTGAGTTTGCTTTCGTGCATGCATGTGATGTCGGCTTTATTGTCTAGGATGAGCTGTGTGAGTTCTGAAATTTTGTTTTGGATGCCGTTGATGTTGAGTTGTATGATGTTTTATGCTATGTTCCTGTGTTTTATGCAGTTGGTTTGAAAGCTTGTGGTGCCTATGGTTGTCTGGTGGTGGTGGGTGGATGGGGGAGGGTAGTGGTCGTGATGTGGATGGGAGTGGGCATGAGGGGATAGTGGGGAGTTGCGTATTTGCTCTTGTCGTGTGGTTACTAGCCGATAATTACATTGGGGATCTATATGGATTGCGGTGGACTCCGAAAGCATTTCTGTCGATTTTTCCTGATCGTTCTTTCGTCACTTCATCATAAGCTTAATCATGAGTTAATTCCTCGCTGGTTAAAATGACATTTTCCCCCAGAACTTAGGGATGTCTAGAAAAATGGTAAATAGCTTTAGTATCAATAGTAAATGTCAAAAGCACCATATTCTCTAGTTGGACCAGGCCGCAGATCAAGGCGCGAGCGAACGTAGATAGGAAAGAAGACATTTCTGTTTTTATCTCTGAGACGGTGCGCTGGAGAATTTAAAGAAGCTGAGATGCAGATTCACATGCAGTTTAGTTATCGCACGACTGGCAGACACGACAAGCAGCAGAGTGGCCCTTTCTAACAGAATCATCAACACTATTAAGATTAAGAAAACCTTGGACTACTGATGTGATATAATAAGAAAATGGCGGAGCAGCATTCAAGCCTAGCTACAAAAGCAAGGATTGAAGAGGCCTTGGTCGTTCACAAAAGCAAGGTTCCCCCGCGCCGACATTGCATTTAGTAGAACTGAAAGCAGTTTCAGTGCAATTCCTTACAAAAAGCTCAGTAAACTTGATGCAGTCGAGGGGACTTGCGTTTTAAAGCTGACGCAGTACCCGTACCTAACCCTCTATAGAGACTACTCTCGAATCATCAAGCCCAAGGCTCACATTGAGCAATGATTTACGGGACGCAAAATGACTCATGACGTTCAATTGACAGAGTTGGGCTTGCTCAGTCAAATTTTTTTGCGCTCCTCGCTCCGATTTTGGAGAATTTGGGGTTGCGCTCCGGACTATACTCATAAAAGAACTTAGAAAACGACTCTTAATTCCACTCATGTTGTTATGCAGTTATTCATGCAGTGAAGACGCCATATAATGTTCTCAAGTTCTTTGTTGACAAGAATATTTCAACACATGCATCTGCAACAAGGTCTTCTGTACAGAATATTTGGTTCATCCTGTATCCTCACAGCTTCACTTAATGTGAACACACTCAGTTATTTTTGTACACGCTGAAGTAATCGAAAGGATGATAACATCTCATCTAGTGTCAAATGTCTAGTTGCGATCCTAGAACTCACGCTGAAATCCTTTGTGGCAAATTTGCTTAATAATTAAGCACATAACAGAAGAAATTATCTTTTCATGATTGAATTAGTGCTTCATGAGATGTTAATTTCAAGGTCGGAGCGCAAATTTTTCTTGCGCTCCGGAAAATTGGTGATGCGTTTCGGCGTGCGGGGTGCAAATGCCCACCTCCGTCAATTGATGCTAGAATTGTCTGATCATAACTGGATTAGATTGCACTTTGGTGGTTGATCCATCATACATAACCTTGACAATGTTGATGTATATGTATTTCTGTGGTGCTTTGCGGCGGCGGAGGCATATTCAGATCAGTTATCTTGGTGTCATGGCATAGGCCTTTGCGATTGCAGCAAATGTGAAGTGATATGTCATTCTATGTTACTGAGGTAGAGGAAACAGAGCTGTCCGTCTGATATTTTTACTCCATGATACGCTCCCATAATTTCAAAACGTGACTGAACAGATCACTCCTCAATAATTGCTACATTTCATGTCATCCCACTCACCTAAATCGGGTCTGCTAAAGTGGGTCCACATCAGCTCATTGAAATTTCCGTTTTGTGAGTCTTTTGCATCACTATTCCATTTTTCCAAAAAGTTAGATGAACGTAAAGCGCTTGTCTCTGCATGCTAAATGAAAGATGGACGAAGATTCTCAGGTATAAAAGCCACCCTTAGATATCTAGCGAAATGTACACAACAATTTATTTTGTTTTAGAGAATGTTGGTTCGCAGCAATGAAGAGACTCTATTGTTGCGAATTTCGCCAGATATCCTAGGCTGATCTCTATCTCAAGATGAAGAATTCTTATTGAATAATGGAGGGTTGGTGTGATTTAGTTGCTAGCTGCAAGAATTTGAGGTAGACTAAGTATGAGTGGGCAATACGCAGCGCAGCAATAGAATTATTGCATAAGTGAGTTTTCGTTAACATCAAAATTAATTTGAAGATTTGTTTTTTATTTTGCAGAAATCGACCACGTCAATCGTTCATGAGGACAATGAACTGTCACATTGTATGGGAAACCTGTGAACTCATTTTTACTCCTGAATCGTGCATGCTGAATTTTCGTGTGACTGACATGTAGCTTACATGTCCTGACTAAATAATCCAATCATATTGTCTATTTATACCGAACGGACTTCATACATTTTGAAGTAAAGTAGTCATCGTACTGGATTTTTTCCTTCAATGTTAATGTGGAAATGGACAAGTCAATCGGGATTTAGTATGTCGAAGTTAGCACTAAATACAACACCATCATTTCAAATATAGTTCGTACTGAATCGAAAAGTTAATATATGGGGTGTCAGCCGCTCTGAATGTGAGGATTCGGGCACCGATTCATTAGGTTTTTCTGTGCCCGAAATGCGATAACTTTGGTCATGGAAATGTGCTTCGTCATTGAAATACACTTCGAAAGAATTTTGCTTGCGTCAGATCTCCAAGCAAGTTGGTCAATCAAATTCATTTGTGCACAATGTCACTGTGAATGCTGAAACTCTATCCCCACCGCGAGACTCTACGTGTCTCGTTCTGTGAGTGGATTTCTGTTCTCAAAAGTGTGTTTCTGTGACGAAGCACATTCCTAGGTAAAAGGATACTTTAACAGCCAAAGCTATCGCATTTGGGGCACAGAAAACCCTGATGAATCGGTGCCCAAATCCTTACATTCATAGCGGCTGACAGTTGGGGCGGCTGTTTCATGAAGACAGTGGCGATTTTCCTTCCGTTAAGCAGCCAATGTCGATCGTCATCGGTCTCGTAAAAAATATGGATAATCAATAATTTCATCACCAATTTAATAACAATAAAAATAATTCACATGGACAGGCACGACTTTAGGGCAGCTGTCGCATCGATCTAAAGGATGGCACTTTCAGGGTATATTCCATCCTCCTCTATACCCAATACTTCACGCTTTGATGAGTCTAAATTGGGTTTTGCACCAGCCCATCCAAGACTTTCGGTTGATAACTATTCCATTTTCATCGGACAACAGCTACATGTGCACGTAAATCAAATGAGTAAAATCATTGTCAATTCTAGCCTAAGCATAGCCTATTATAATAAGTTATAAATTCTGTAAATTTACTGCACCACGTACAAGTGTATGATGACACCCTTTTACAGCAATACAAATAAAAAGTCCGACGTACTATATATTCAAATGGATCTTATGTTTAGCGACACCTGAAAATGACATGCAATTATCCAGTGGATAATACAATAGACCTGCTGCATCTGCATTGCTTTTCCAGTAGACTAACACCGATATCAAGCGTCTTCATAATTTCAACTATAAAACTTGCTCTAAAACAATTGCAACTCTTAAACAATTACAGATCGGGTGAATGAATTGTAGTAGATCAGGAAAAACAACATAAATTAAAAAGTTTGCCACTCTAATATTGCTTGCGTGTGTATGTATGCATAGAAAAGTTTGCAAAACAATTCAAATCTCAGCACATCATGATATGAGACGGTTCCCACATACTACTTATATAGGCTTTCTAATCATGAGTAGGAAAATGCTATTTTGCTAGAAGAAAATCGATCGATAACACAGCACAATACATTCTTATGATAAAATATTGAAATTTTTGACAATTACTTAAAATCGCTCTTGCTCAGGACAAGAAGAATTCTAAGGTAGTTGTTCTAATAAGGATGGGCTATATGTAGTGATGAAAATTTTCCGGAAAATTTTGAATCAAAATTTTCCATGGAAAATTATGGAAAATTTTGAAAGTTTTGATTTTTGTGATACGCCCTATAATTGGGGCGCTTCCGCAGCCGAGGCAGGTACACACCAATAGAATGGGTCTAAAACTCTTGATTTCATCATTATTTCGATTAAAGCGATCGTAGCACTGCGAGTTCCGCCCGCGGATTTTTGAACATTCCTTTGCCACCAGTGGCTTGTGCTAATTTGCTAGCATTTTTGATTATCACACAGACACCGTTTGGGATAACGTGAATCTTGCTTTAGAATAGAGGTATAATTTCATGCAATGTGAAAGATCTGGAGCAAAAAGAATTTTGGTGTTTGCTCGTTAGCTTGAAAGTTAAGCTTTATTGTGCAGCCTTGATCATTGATACAAATTCTCCATATGTTGATGAACATGTGAAGAATAAGCACACAGTCCACGCAGCATTATACATGAGCGACCATATTGGAAGACTGTAAACTCGTGAGATATTTGGAAACTAAAGATATCTGTGATGAGTAGAAGACTATGACAGTTTCTAAGTTCTGGCATATTGTCCGATCTTTGTTGAGGACAAACTGCATGCACATCTTCCATTTCTACCTCATGGTTCAGATCTAGTTCCAAATCGATTTCAGATCTACCCAAATGAATTTCAGACATTTCCAGATGAATTGGAGATTCTCCAGTTGAATTTAAGATCCTTTCAAAGTTGGGTTTCTGATAGATATCTGAAATTCAATTAGAGAAATCTGAAATCCATCTAATATCTGAAATTCATTTGGGATGATCTGAAATAGACATGGAAAGGGTGCAGTTGGTTCCATAAGGTAACATGCAGGAATGATAGAGAAGTTTTTGGTCTTTGCATATTGCATAGTCTTTTCAAACGACTACAACAGGTCTCCAAAACAAAGGAAAAAATGTCAATCACCAAAAAAAAATTTCAAAATTTTCCCCTGGAAAATTTTGAAATTCATTTTTCTGTGATTGACGGTTTTGCTTTTGTTTTGGAGTTATCATAGTTGTTTGAAAAGGCTATGTAGTATTCAAAGACCGAAAACTTCTCTGTCATCCCTGCATGTTAACCTTTGCAACCAGTTGCACCTTTTCCCTGTCTATTTCAGAGTTTTCCAAATGAATTTCAGACATTAGATGGATTTCAGATTTCTCTAACTGAATTTCAGACATCTGTCAGAAACTCGACAACTTTGAAAATTTCTTAAATTCAACTCTCCAATTCATCTAGAATGTCTGAAATTCATTTGGGCAAATCTGAAATCGATTTGGAACTCTGAACCATCTGAACTTGGAAGATGTGTTAGCTTGCCCTCAACGAAGATATCGGACAGTACGCCAGAAGATAGAAGCTATCATAGATATTCCTTTACTCATCACAGAGTTCCCAAATATCTCACGAGTTTACAGACTTTATGTCTTCCGATATGATCACTCATGTATAATGCTGCGTGGACTGTGTGCTTATCTTCACATCATCAACACATGGAGAATTTGTATCACTTTAATCAAATCGTTGCATAATAAAGCTTACTTTTCAAGCTATAACCCGAGAAAAAAAATTGTCAACTTTACCAAATATTTGATATTTATTTGAAAATTTTATAAGATTTGAATAGTTTAACAAACGTTTTGGAAATTTAACAAACTTAAGAAATGTGTAACAAATGCCTAACAAATATCTGTTACATTTCGTATGTAAGTCGACTTCAACGAATTGTTCGAAATTTAGAAAACGTTTATCAAATGCCTGGGTAATATTTGTTTGGTTATCCAAACAAATGATTTTTTTGCATTTACTAAGTTTGATGAATGAAAAATCTTGCAATAGGCAGGATCGGCTTATGAGTAACTGTCGTAAAAGGCGGTTTTAATTGCATGGTGATTTCAATGTGCGGTAACTTCACCCATACAATCTTTTGAACTCATGCATATCACAAGGATGATCATCAGCTCTCATAAACTCTGATTACAATCATCTCTCAATAAAATAGAAATGCAACGTCACAGGAAATACCCAATAATAAAGTTTGTATATCACAGTTTTGCGTCGTTGATAACTGGCTGATTTTTTGCCATCAAATTTAATTAAATGATTGAAAAATGGAATAGGCTTAATTGTCAGGAAACTGTTGATATTTTTCTATGATGGCACCACCAATTTCTTTCAAATCTTAAAGAGAGTGCATATAATCGACATATGAAACATAGCCTGAAATATGTGCATGTCCACTATTATTTCGAGTATTTTTGCCTATTTATATTTGATGAAATGGTGTATATAAAATTAATATTCAGCCCGCCGAGCAAAAAGTCATCCGGCGGAAGTCCGCTGAATGTCTTTTTGGTGTCCGTTCGCGGTCAGTTAACGGATAGTAAACGGTGGACAAATTTTGTCCGCGGATGACATCACAAGGACGTAGGGCGGAAATGAAAGGACAAAGAACGGGTAGCCTAAGGCATTAGAACGGACTTCAAAGGAATAATAGCGGACATTATTTGTCCGCATTGAAATTATCTGACGGACAGTTGACGGATATGATGAATTCGCGGATTCTGAACGGACTGACCACAGATAACCAACGGACTAATTACGGATTCTGACGGACTAATTATGGACTCGGACGGACAAGTTTAAGATCGTCGACGGGTAGCGAACGGACAGATTACTTATGATAAGCGGGAGTAGTAAGGAAGTGACAAACACCAGATAGCGCAAGATGGCCGCCATCGCTGACGTCCCCCCCCCTCTGGAACGGCAGAGTGTCGTGGTCGGCCGCCGTGGTGCTTCGGGTCTGAGTCCCCCCCTCTGGAACGGCAGAGTGTCGTGGTCGGCCGCCGTGGTGCTTCGGGTCTGAGTCCCCCCCCCTCTGGAACGATAGAGTGTCGGTCGTGGTGGACTTGGGCGACCGCCAGGATTAGTCTTGAGGCTATAGTGTGTGATGTTTTTCGTGCAATCTGCTGAATGTTGGGTTGTAAAATGGGTTGTTTCGAGTGGAAGGAGTGGTCGGATGAGAAAACGGAGGTCGGATTCGTATTCAGCGTGAAATTCTGCATCGGTATGGTGAGTTCCAAGGCAATCGGTGAGAAAAAATTTTCAACATTTTTCGAAAAACGACAGAGTTAGAATTTGGGACGTTTTGGTGTGTAGCGTCAAAACGAAGCATCGGATGAGAAAACGGAGGTCAGATTCGGATTCAGCGTGAAATTCTGCATCGCTATGGTGAGTTTCAAGTCAATCGGAGAGAAAAATTTTCGGCTGACGTCCCCCCCCTCTGGACAGCTTGCTTCGATTTTGGCTTCCAGTGGACGGATTTTGTCGTGCGATAGCTCGTTTGAAAGCTAAGAGTGAGACAAATTCAGTGAAAGAATCGGCTTGTTCCTATCTGTCTTCGTTCAAAAGTTAGAGCGGTTACAAGATTTTAGGTCGGAGCTCGCTCACCTGAAAAAATCCTAAGTGTCAGAGTGACTTTGTATGGGTAAAATTTTGAAAATTTTCCAAAGTGTGGAATTTCGACCTGGGACCGTCACCAAAACATTTTTCATCAAATTTTGAAATTTCACTGACGTCCCCCCCCCCTCTGGACAGCTTGCTTCGATTTTGGCTTCCAGTGGACGGATTTTGTCGTGCGATAGCTCGTTTGAAAGCTAAGAGTGAGACAAATTCAGTGAAAGAATCGGCTTGTTCCTATCTGTCTTCGTTCAAAAGTTAGAGCGTTTACAAGATTTTAGGTCGGAGCTCGCTCACCTGAAAAAATCCTAAGTGTCAGAGTGACTTTGTATGGGTAAAATTTTGAAAATTTTCCAAAGTGTGGAATTTCGACCTGGGACCGTCACCAAAACATTTTCATCAAATTTTGAAATTTCACTGACGTCCCCCCCCCCTCTGGACAGCTTGCTTCGATTTTGGCTTCCAGTGGACGGATTTTGTCGTGCGATAGCTCGTTTGAAAGCTAAGAGTGAGACAAATTCAGTGAAAGAATCGGCTTGTTCCTATCTGTCTTCGTTCAAAAGTTAGAGCGGTTACAAGATTTTAGGTCGGAGCTCGCTCACCTGAAAAAATCCTAAGTGTCAGAGTGACTTTGTATGGGTAAAATTTTGAAAATTTTCCAAAGTGTGGAATTTCGACCTGGGACCGTCACCAAAACATTTTTCATCAAATTTTGAAATTTCACTGACGTCCGCCCCCCCTCTGGACAGCTTGCTTCGATTTTGGCTTCCAGTGGACGGATTTTGTCGTGCGATAGCTCGTTTGAAAGCTAAGAGTGAGACAAATTCAGTGAAAGAATCGGCTTGTTCCTATCTGTCTTCGTTCAAAAGTTAGAGCGGTTACAAGATTTTAGGTCGGAGCTCGCTCACCTGAAAAAATCCTAAGTGTCAGAGTGACTTTGTATGGGTAAAATTTTGAAAATTTTCCAAAGTGTGGAATTTCGACCTGGGACCGTCACCAAAACATTTTTCATCAAATTTTGAAATTTCACTGACGTCCCCCCCCCTCTGGACAGCTTGCTTCGATTTTGGCTTCCAGTGGACGGATTTTGTCGTGCGATAGCTCGTTTGAAAGCTAAGAGTGAGACAAATTCAGTGAAAGAATCGGCTTGTTCCTATCTGTCTTCGTTCAAAAGTTAGAGCGGTTACAAGATTTTAGGTCGGAGCTCGCTCACCTGAAAAAATCCTAAGTGTCAGAGTGACTTTGTATGGGTAAAATTTTGAAAATTTTCCAAAGTGTGGAATTTCGACCTGGGACCGTCACCAAAACATTTTTCATCAAATTTTGAAATTTCACTGACGTCCCCCCCCCTCTGGACAGCTTGCTTCGATTTTGGCTTCCAGTGGACGGATTTTGTCGTGCGATAGCTCGTTTGAAAGCTAAGAGTGAGACAAATTCAGTGAAAGAATCGGCTTGTTCCTATCTGTCTTCGTTCAAAAGTTAGAGCGGTTACAAGATTTTAGGTCGGAGCTCGCTCACCTGAAAAAATCCTAAGTGTCAGAGTGACTTTGTATGGGTAAAATTTTGAAAATTTTCCAAAGTGTGGAATTTCGACCTGGACCGTCACCAAAACATTTTTCATCAAATTTTGAAATTTCACTTACGTCCCCCCCCCTCTGGACAGCTTGCTTCGATTTTGGCTTCCGGTGGACGGATTTTGTCGTGCGATAGCTCGTTTGAAAGCTAAGAGTGAGACAAATTCAGTGAAAGAATCGGCTTGTTCCTATCTGTCTTCGTTCAAAAGTTAGAGCGGTTACAAGATTTTAGGTCGGAGCTCGCTCACCTGAAAAAATCCTAAGTGTCAGAGTGACTTTGTATGGGTAAAATTTTGAAAATTTTCCAAAGTGTGGAATTTCGACCTGGGACCGTCACCAAAACATTTTTCATCAAATTTTGAAATTTCACTGACGTCCCCCCCCCTCTGGACAGCTTGCTTCGATTTTGGCTTCCAGTGGACGGATTTTGTCGTGCGATAGCTCGTTTGAAAGCTAAGAGTGAGACAAATTCAGTGAAAGAATCGGCTTGTTCCTATCTGTCTTCGTTCAAAAGTTAGAGCGGTTACAAGATTTTAGGTCGGAGCTCGCTCACCTGAAAAAATCCTAAGTGTCAGAGTGACTTTGTATGGGTAAAATTTTGAAAATTTTCCAAAGTGTGGAATTTCGACCTGGGACCGTCACCAAAACATTTTTCATCAAATTTTGAAATTTCACTGACGTCCCCCCCCTCTGGACAGCTTGCTTCGATTTTGGCTTCCAGTGGACGGATTTTGTCGTGCGATAGCTCGTTTGAAAGCTAAGAGTGAGACAAATTCAGTGAAAGAATCGGCTTGTTCCTATCTGTCTTCGTTCAAAAGTTAGAGCGGTTACAAGATTTTAGGTCGGAGCTCGCTCACCTGAAAAAATCCTAAGTGTCAGAGTGACTTTGTATGGGTAAAATTTTGAAAATTTTCCAAAGTGTGGAATTTCGACCTGGGACCGTCACCAAAACATTTTTCATCAAATTTTGAAATTTCACTGACGTCCCCCCCCCTCTGGACAGCTTGCTTCGATTTTGGCTTCCAGTGGACGGATTTTGTCGTGCGATAGCTCGTTTGAAAGCTAAGAGTGAGACAAATTCAGTGAAAGAATCGGCTTGTTCCTATCTGTCTTCGTTCAAAAGTTAGAGCGGTTACAAGATTTTAGGTCGGAGCTCGCTCACCTGAAAAAATCCTAAGTGTCAGAGTGACTTTGTATGGGTAAAATTTTGAAAATTTTCCAAAGTGTGGAATTTCGACCTGGGACCGTCACCAAAACATTTTTCATCAAATTTTGAAATTTCACTGACGTCCCCCCCCCTCTGGACAGCTTGCTTCGATTTTGGCTTCCAGTGGACGGATTTTGTCGTGCGATAGCTCGTTTGAAAGCTAAGAGTGAGACAAATTCAGTGAAAGAATCGGCTTGTTCCTATCTGTCTTCGTTCAAAAGTTAGAGCGGTTACAAGATTTTAGGTCGGAGCTCGCTCACCTGAAAAAATCCTAAGTGTCAGAGTGACTTTGTATGGGTAAAATTTTGAAAATTTTCCAAAGTGTGGAATTTCGACCTGGGACCGTCACCAAAACATTTTTCATCAAATTTTGAAATTTCACTGACGTCCCCCCCCTCTGGACAGCTTGCTTCGATTTTGGCTTCCAGTGGACGGATTTTGTCGTGCGATAGCTCGTTTGAAAGCTAAGAGTGAGACAAATTCAGTGAAAGAATCGGCTTGTTCCTATCTGTCTTCGTTCAAAAGTTAGAGCGGTTACAAGATTTTAGGTCGGAGCTCGCTCACCTGAAAAAATCCTAAGTGTCAGAGTGACTTTGTATGGGTAAAATTTTGAAAATTTTCCAAAGTGTGGAATTTCGACCTGGGACCGTCACCAAAACATTTTTCATCAAATTTTGAAATTTCACTGACGTCCCCCCCCCTCTGGACAGCTTGCTTCGATTTTGGCTTCCAGTGGACGGATTTTGTCGTGCGATAGCTCGTTTGAAAGCTAAGAGTGAGACAAATTCAGTGAAAGAATCGGCTTGTTCCTATCTGTCTTCGTTCAAAAGTTAGAGCGGTTACAAGATTTTAGGTCGGAGCTCGCTCACCTGAAAAAATCCTAAGTGTCAGAGTGACTTTGTATGGGTAAAATTTTGAAAATTTTTCCAAAGTGTGGAATTTCGACCTGGACCGTCACCAAAACATTTTTCATCAAATTTTGAAATTTCACTGACGTCCCCCCCCCCCTCTGGACAGCTTGCTTCGATTTTGGCTTCCAGTGGACGGATTTTGTCGTGCGATAGCTCGTTTGAAAGCTAAGAGTGAGACAAATTCAGTGAAAGAATCGGCTTGTTCCTATCTGTCTTCGTTCAAAAGTTAGAGCGGTTACAAGATTTTAGGTCGGAGCTCGCTCACCTGAAAAAATCCTAAGTGTCAGAGTGACTTTGTATGGGTAAAATTTTGAAAATTTTCCAAAGTGTGGAATTTCGACCTGGGACCGTCACCAAAACATTTTTCATCAAATTTTGAAATTTCACTGACGTCCCCCCCCCTGGGACAGCTTGCTTCGATTTTGGCTTCCAGTGGACGGATTTTGTCGTGCGATAGCTCGTTTGAAAGCTAAGAGTGAGACAAATTCAGTGAAAGAATCGGCTTGTTCCTATCTGTCTTCGTTCAAAAGTTAGAGCGGTTACAAGATTTTAGGTCGGAGCTCGCTCACCTGAAAAAATCCTAAGTGTCAGAGTGACTTTGTATGGGTAAAATTTTGAAAATTTTCCAAAGTGTGGAATTTCGACCTGGGACCGTCACCAAAACATTTTTCATCAAATTTTGAAATTTCACTGACGTCCCCCCCCCCTCTGGACAGCTTGCTTCGATTTTGGCTTCCAGTGGACGGATTTTGTCGTGCGATAGCTCGTTTGAAAGCTAAGAGTGAGACAAATTCAGTGAAAGAATCGGCTTGTTCCTATCTGTCTTTGTTCAAAAGTTAGAGCGGTTACAAGATTTTAGGTCGGAGCTCGCTCACCTGAAAAAATCCTAAGTGTCAGAGTGACTTTGTATGGGTAAAATTTTGAAAATTTTCCAAAGTGTGGAATTTGACCTGGGACCGTCACCAAAACATTTTTCATCAAATTTTGAAATTTCACTGACGTCCCCCCCCCTCTGGACAGCTAGCTTCGATTTTGGCTTCCAGTGGACGGATTTTGTCGTGCGATAGCTCGTTTGAAAGCTAAGAGTGAGACAAATTCAGTGAAAGAATCGGCTTGTTCCTATCTGTCTTCGTTCAAAAGTTAGAGCGGTTACAAGATTTTAGGTCGGAGCTCGCTCACCTGAAAAAATCCTAAGTGTCAGAGTGACTTTGTATGGGTAAAATTTTGAAAATTTTCCAAAGTGTGGAATTTCGACCTGGGACCGTCACCAAAACATTTTTCATCAAATTTTGAAATTTCACTGACGTCCCCCCCCCTCTGGACAGCTTGCTTCGATTTTGGCTTCCAGTGGACGGATTTTGTCGTGCGATAGCTCGTTTGAAAGCTAAGAGTGAGACAAATTCAGTGAAAGAATCGGCTTGTTCCTATCTGTCTTCGTTCAAAAGTTAGAGCGGTTACAAGATTTTAGGTCGGAGCTCGCTCACCTGAAAAAATCCTAAGTGTCAGAGTGACTTTGTATGGGTAAAATTTTGAAAATTTTCCAAAGTGTGGAATTTCGACCTGGGACCGTCACCAAAACATTTTTCATCAAATTTTGAAATTTCACTGACGTCCCCCCCCCTCTGGACAGCTTGCTTCGATTTTGGCTTCCAGTGGACGGATTTTGTCGTGCGATAGCTCGTTTGAAAGCTAAGAGTGAGACAAATTCAGTGAAAGAATCGGCTTGTTCCTATCTGTCTTCGTTCAAAAGTTAGAGCGGTTACAAGATTTTAGGTCGGAGCTCGCTCACCTGAAAAAATCCTAAGTGTCAGAGTGACTTTGTATGGGTAAAATTTTGAAAATTTTCCAAAGTGTGGAATTTCGACCTGGGACCGTCACCAAAACATTTTTCATCAAATTTTGAAATTTCACTGACGTCCCCCCCCCTCTGGACAGCTTGCTTCGATTTTGGCTTCCAGTGGACGGATTTTGTCGTGCGATAGCTCGTTTGAAAGCTAAGAGTGAGACAAATTCAGTGAAAGAATCGGCTTGTTCCTATCTGTCTTCGTTCAAAAGTTAGAGCGGTTACAAGATTTTAGGTCGGAGCTCGCTCACCTGAAAAAATCCTAAGTGTCAGAGTGACTTTGTATGGGTAAAATTTTGAAAATTTTCCAAAGTGTGGAATTTCGACCTGGGACCGTCACCAAAACATTTTTCATCAAATTTTGAAATTTCACTGACGTCCCCCCCCCTCTGGACAGCTTGCTTCGATTTTGGCTTCCAGTGGACGGATTTTGTCGTGCGATAGCTCGTTTGAAAGCTAAGAGTGAGACAAATTCAGTGAAAGAATCGGCTTGTTCCTATCTGTCTTCGTTCAAAAGTTAGAGCGGTTACAAGATTTTAGGTCGGAGCTCGCTCACCTGAAAAAATCCTAAGTGTCAGAGTGACTTTGTATGGGTAAAATTTTGAAAATTTTCCAAAGTGTGGAATTTCGACCTGGGACCGTCACCAAAACATTTTTCATCAAATTTTGAAATTTCACTGACGTCCCCCCCCTCTGGACAGCTTGCTTCGATTTTGGCTTCCAGTGGACGGATTTTGTCGTGCGATAGCTCGTTTGAAAGCTAAGAGTGAGACAAATTCAGTGAAAGAATCGGCTTGTTCCTATCTGTCTTCGTTCAAAAGTTAGAGCGGTTACAAGATTTTAGGTCGGAGCTCGCTCACCTGAAAAAATCCTAAGTGTCAGAGTGACTTTGTATGGGTAAAATTTTGAAAATTTTCCAAAGTGTGGAATTTCGACCTGGGACCGTCACCAAAACATTTTTCATCAAATTTTGAAATTTCACTGACGTCCCCCCCCCTCTGGACAGCTTGCTTCGATTTTGGCTTCCAGTGGACGGATTTTGTCGTGCGATAGCTCGTTTGAAAGCTAAGAGTGAGACAAATTCAGTGAAAGAATCGGCTTGTTCCTATCTGTCTTCGTTCAAAAGTTAGAGCGGTTACAAGATTTTAGGTCGGAGCTCGCTCACCTGAAAAAATCCTAAGTGTCAGAGTGACTTTGTATGGGTAAAATTTTGAAAATTTTCCAAAGTGTGGAATTTCGACCTGGGACCGTCACCAAAACATTTTTCATCAAATTTTGAAATTTCACTGACGTCCCCCCCCCTCTGGACAGCTTGCTTCGATTTTGGCTTCCAGTGGACGGATTTTGTCGTGCGATAGCTCGTTTGAAAGCTAAGAGTGAGACAAATTCAGTGAAAGAATCGGCTTGTTCCTATCTGTCTTCGTTCAAAAGTTAGAGCGGTTACAAGATTTTAGGTCGGAGCTCGCTCACCTGAAAAAATCCTAAGTGTCAGAGTGACTTTGTATGGGTAAAATTTTGAAAATTTTCCAAAGTGTGGAATTTCGACCTGGGACCGTCACCAAAACATTTTTCATCAAATTTTGAAATTTCACTGACGTCCCCCCCCCTCTGGACAGCTTGCTTCGATTTTGGCTTCCAGTGGACGGATTTTGTCGTGCGATAGCTCGTTTGAAAGCTAAGAGTGAGACAAATTCAGTGAAAGAATCGGCTTGTTCCTATCTGTCTTCGTTCAAAAGTTAGAGCGGTTACAAGATTTTAGGTCGGAGCTCGCTCACCTGAAAAAATCCTAAGTGTCAGAGTGACTTTGTATGGGTAAAATTTTGAAAATTTTCCAAAGTGTGGAATTTCGACCTGGGACCGTCACCAAAACATTTTTCATCAAATTTTGAAATTTCACTGACGTCCCCCCCCCCTCTGGACAGCTTGCTTCGATTTTGGCTTCCAGTGGACGGATTTTGTCGTGCGATAGCTCGTTTGAAAGCTAAGAGTGAGACAAATTCAGTGAAAGAATCGGCTTGTTCCTATCTGTCTTCGTTCAAAAGTTAGAGCGGTTACAAGATTTTAGGTCGGAGCTCGCTCACCTGAAAAAATCCTAAGTGTCAGAGTGACTTTGTATGGGTAAAATTTTGAAAATTTTCCAAAGTGTGGAATTTCGACCTGGGACCGTCACCAAAACATTTTTCATCAAATTTTGAAATTTCACTGACGTCCCCCCCCCTCTGGACAGCTTGCTTCGATTTTGGCTTCCAGTGGACGGATTTTGTCGTGCGATAGCTCGTTTGAAAGCTAAGAGTGAGACAAATTCAGTGAAAGAATCGGCTTGTTCCTATCTGTCTTCGTTCAAAAGTTAGAGCGGTTACAAGATTTTAGGTCGGAGCTCGCTCACCTGAAAAAATCCTAAGTGTCAGAGTGACTTTGTATGGGTAAAATTTTGAAAATTTTCCAAAGTGTGGAATTTCGACCTGGGACCGTCACCAAAACATTTTTCATCAAATTTTGAAATTTCACTGACGTCCCCCCCCCTCTGGACAGCTTGCTTCGATTTTGGCTTCCAGTGGACGGATTTTGTCGTGCGATAGCTCGTTTGAAAGCTAAGAGTGAGACAAATTCAGTGAAAGAATCGGCTTGTTCCTATCTGTCTTCGTTCAAAAGTTAGAGCGGTTACAAGATTTTAGGTCGGAGCTCGCTCACCTGAAAAAATCCTAAGTGTCAGAGTGACTTTGTATGGGTAAAATTTTGAAAATTTTCCAAAGTGTGGAATTTCGACCTGGGACCGTCACCAAAACATTTTTCATCAAATTTTGAAATTTCACTGACGTCCCCCCCCCTCTGGACAGCTTGCTTCGATTTTGGCTTCCAGTGGACGGATTTTGTCGTGCGATAGCTCGTTTGAAAGCTAAGAGTGAGACAAATTCAGTGAAAGAATCGGCTTGTTCCTATCTGTCTTCGTTCAAAAGTTAGAGCGGTTACAAGATTTTAGGTCGGAGCTCGCTCACCTGAAAAAATCCTAAGTGTCAGAGTGACTTTGTATGGGTAAAATTTTGAAAATTTTCCAAAGTGTGGAATTTCGACCTGGGACCGTCACCAAAACATTTTTCATCAAATTTTGAAATTTCACTGACGTCCCCCCCCCTCTGGACAGCTTGCTTCGATTTTGGCTTCCAGTGGACGGATTTTGTCGTGCGATAGCTCGTTTGAAAGCTAAGAGTGAGACAAATTCAGTGAAAGAATCGGCTTGTTCCTATCTGTCTTCGTTCAAAAGTTAGAGCGGTTACAAGATTTTAGGTCGGAGCTCGCTCACCTGAAAAAATCCTAAGTGTCAGAGTGACTTTGTATGGGTAAAATTTTGAAAATTTTCCAAAGTGTGGAATTTCGACCTGGGACCGTCACCAAAACATTTTTCATCAAATTTTGAAATTTCACTGACGTCCCCCCCCTCTGGACAGCTTGCTTCGATTTTGGCTTCCAGTGGACGGATTTTGTCGTGCGATAGCTCGTTTGAAAGCTAAGAGTGAGACAAATTCAGTGAAAGAATCGGCTTGTTCCTATCTGTCTTCGTTCAAAAGTTAGAGCGGTTACAAGATTTTAGGTCGGAGCTCGCTCACCTGAAAAAATCCTCAGTGTCAGAGTGACTTTGTATGGGTAAAATTTTGAAAATTTTCCAAAGTGTGGAATTTCGACCTGGGACCGTCACCAAAACATTTTTCATCAAATTTTGAAATTTCACTGACGTCCCCCCCCTCTGGACAGCTTGCTTCGATTTTGGCTTCCAGTGGACGGATTTTGTCGTGCGATAGCTCGTTTGAAAGCTAAGAGTGAGACAAATTCAGTGAAAGAATCGGCTTGTTCCTATCTGTCTTCGTTCAAAAGTTAGAGCGGTTACAAGATTTTAGGTCGGAGCTCGCTCACCTGAAAAAATCCTAAGTGTCAGAGTGACTTTGTATGGGTAAAATTTTGAAAATTTTCCAAAGTGTGGAATTTCGACCTGGGACCGTCACCAAAACATTTTTCATCAAATTTTGAAATTTCACTGACGTCCCCCCCCCTCTGGACAGCTTGCTTCGATTTTGGCTTCCAGTGGACGGATTTTGTCGTGCGATAGCTCGTTTGAAAGCTAAGAGTGAGACAAATTCAGTGAAAGAATCGGCTTGTTCCTATCTGTCTTCGTTCAAAAGTTAGAGCGGTTACAAGATTTTAGGTCGGAGCTCGCTCACCTGAAAAAATCCTAAGTGTCAGAGTGACTTTGTATGGGTAAAATTTTGAAAATTTTCCAAAGTGTGGAATTTCGACCTGGGACCGTCACCAAAACATTTTTCATCAAATTTTGAAATTTCACTGACGTCCCCCCCCTCTGGACAGCTTGCTTCGATTTTGGCTTCCAGTGGACGGATTTTGTCGTGCGATAGCTCGTTTGAAAGCTAAGAGTGAGACAAATTCAGTGAAAGAATCGGCTTGTTCCTATCTGTCTTCGTTCAAAAGTTAGAGCGGTTACAAGATTTTAGGTCGGAGCTCGCTCACCTGAAAAAATCCTAAGTGTCAGAGTGACTTTGTATGGGTAAAATTTTGAAAATTTTCCAAAGTGTGGAATTTCGACCTGGGACCGTCACCAAAACATTTTTCATCAAATTTTGAAATTTCACTGACGTCCCCCCCCCTCTGGACAGCTTGCTTCGATTTTGGCTTCCAGTGGACGGATTTTGTCGTGCGATAGCTCGTTTGAAAGCTAAGAGTGAGACAAATTCAGTGAAAGAATCGGCTTGTTCCTATCTGTCTTCGTTCAAAAGTTAGAGCGGTTACAAGATTTTAGGTCGGAGCTCGCTCACCTGAAAAAATCCTAAGTGTCAGAGTGACTTTGTATGGGTAAAATTTTGAAAATTTTCCAAAGTGTGGAATTTCGACCTGGGACCGTCACCAAAACATTTTTCATCAAATTTTGAAATTTCACTGACGTCCCCCCCCCTCTGGACAGCTTGCTTCGATTTTGGCTTCCAGTGGACGGATTTTGTCGTGCGATAGCTCGTTTGAAAGCTAAGAGTGAGACAAATTCAGTGAAAGAATCGGCTTGTTCCTATCTGTCTTCGTTCAAAAGTTAGAGCGGTTACAAGATTTTAGGTCGGAGCTCGCTCACCTGAAAAAATCCTAAGTGTCAGAGTGACTTTGTATGGGTAAAATTTTGAAAATTTTCCAAAGTGTGGAATTTCGACCTGGGACCGTCACCAAAACATTTTTCATCAAATTTTGAAATTTCACTGACGTCCCCCCCCTCTGGACAGCTTGCTTCGATTTTGGCTTCCAGTGGACGGATTTTGTCGTGCGATAGCTCGTTTGAAAGCTAAGAGTGAGACAAATTCAGTGAAAGAATCGGCTTGTTCCTATCTGTCTTCGTTCAAAAGTTAGAGCGGTTACAAGATTTTAGGTCGGAGCTCGCTCACCTGAAAAAATCCTAAGTGTCAGAGTGACTTTGTATGGGTAAAATTTTGAAAATTTTCCAAAGTGTGGAATTTCGACCTGGGACCGTCACCAAAACATTTTTCATCAAATTTTGAAATTTCACTGACGTCCCCCCCCCCTCTGGACAGCTTGCTTCGATTTTGGCTTCCAGTGGACGGATTTTGTCGTGCGATAGCTCGTTTGAAAGCTAAGAGTGAGACAAATTCAGTGAAAGAATCGGCTTGTTCCTATCTGTCTTCGTTCAAAAGTTAGAGCGGTTACAAGATTTTAGGTCGGAGCTCGCTCACCTGAAAAAATCCTAAGTGTCAGAGTGACTTTGTATGGGTAAAATTTTGAAAATTTTCCAAAGTGTGGAATTTCGACCTGGGACCGTCACCCAAACATTTTTCATCAAATTTTGAAATTTCACTGACGTCCCCCCCCTCTGGACAGCTTGCTTCGATTTTGGCTTCCAGTGGACGGATTTTGTCGTGCGATAGCTCGTTTGAAAGCTAAGAGTGAGACAAATTCAGTGAAAGAATCGGCTTGTTCCTATCTGTCTTCGTTCAAAAGTTAGAGCGGTTACAAGATTTTAGGTCGGAGCTCGCTCACCTGAAAAAATCCTAAGTGTCAGAGTGACTTTGTATGGGTAAAATTTTGAAAATTTTCCAAAGTGTGGAATTTCGACCTGGGACCGTCACCAAAACATTTTTCATCAAATTTTGAAATTTCACTGACGTCCCCCCCCTCTGGACAGCTTGCTTCGATTTTGGCTTCCAGTGGACGGATTTTGTCGTGCGATAGCTCGTTTGAAAGCTAAGAGTGAGACAAATTCAGTGAAAGAATCGGCTTGTTCCTATCTGTCTTCGTTCAAAAGTTAGAGCGGTTACAAGATTTTAGGTCGGAGCTCGCTCACCTGAAAAAATCCTAAGTGTCAGAGTGACTTTGTATGGGTAAAATTTTGAAAATTTTCCAAAGTGTGGAATTTCGACCTGGGACCGTCACCAAAACATTTTTCATCAAATTTTGAAATTTCACTGACGTCCCCCCCCTCTGGACAGCTTGCTTCGATTTTGGCTTCCAGTGGACGGATTTTGTCGTGCGATAGCTCGTTTGAAAGCTAAGAGTGAGACAAATTCAGTGAAAGAATCGGCTTGTTCCTATCTGTCTTCGTTCAAAAGTTAGAGCGGTTACAAGATTTTAGGTCGGAGCTCGCTTACCTGAAAAAATCCTAAGTGTCAGAGTGACTTTGTATGGGTAAAATTTTGAAAATTTTCCAAAGTGTGGAATTTCGACCTGGGACCGTCACCAAAACATTTTTCATCAAATTTTGAAATTTCACTGACGTCCCCCCCCTCTGGACAGCTTGCTTCGATTTTGGCTTCCAGTGGACGGATTTTGTCGTGCGATAGCTCGTTTGAAAGCTAAGAGTGAGACAAATTCAGTGAAAGAATCGGCTTGTTCCTATCTGTCTTCGTTCAAAAGTTAGAGCGGTTACAAGATTTTAGGTCGGAGCTCGCTCACCTGAAAAAAATCCTAAGTGTCAGAGTGACTTTGTATGGGTAAAATTTTGAAAATTTTCCAAAGTGTGGAATTTCGACCTGGGACCGTCACCAAAACATTTTTCATCAAATTTTGAAATTTCACTGACGTCCCCCCCCTCTGGACAGCTTGCTTCGATTTTGGCTTCCAGTGGACGGATTTTGTCGTGCGATAGCTCGTTTGAAAGCTAAGAGTGAGACAAATTCAGTGAAAGAATCGGCTTGTTCCTATCTGTCTTCGTTCAAAAGTTAGAGCGGTTACAAGATTTTAGGTCGGAGCTCGCTCACCTGAAAAAATCCTAAGTGTCAGAGTGACTTTGTATGGGTAAAATTTTGAAAATTTTCCAAAGTGTGGAATTTCGACCTGGGACCGTCACCAAAACATTTTTCATCAAATTTTGAAATTTCACTGACGTCCCCCCCCCTCTGGACAGCTTGCTTCGATTTTGGCTTCCAGTGGACGGATTTTGTCGTGCGATAGCTCGTTTGAAAGCTAAGAGTGAGACAAATTCAGTGAAAGAATCGGCTTGTTCCTATCTGTCTTCGTTCAAAAGTTAGAGCGGTTACAAGATTTTAGGTCGGAGCTCGCTCACCTGAAAAAATCCTAAGTGTCAGAGTGACTTTGTATGGGTAAAATTTTGAAAATTTTCCAAAGTGTGGAATTTCGACCTGGGACCGTCACCAAAACATTTTTCATCAAATTTTGAAATTTCACTGACGTCCCCCCCCCTCTGGACAGCTTGCTTCGATTTTGGCTTCCAGTGGACGGATTTTGTCGTGCGATAGCTCGTTTGAAAGCTAAGAGTGAGACAAATTCAGTGAAAGAATCGGCTTGTTCCTATCTGTCTTCGTTCAAAAGTTAGAGCGGTTACAAGATTTTAGGTCGGAGCTCGCTCACCTGAAAAAATCCTAAGTGTCAGAGTGACTTTGTATGGGTAAAATTTTGAAAATTTTCCAAAGTGTGGAATTTCGACCTGGGACCGTCACCAAAACATTTTTCATCAAATTTTGAAATTTCACTGACGTCCCCCCCCCTCTGGACAGCTTGCTTCGATTTTGGCTTCCAGTGGACGGATTTTGTCGTGCGATAGCTCGTTTGAAAGCTAAGAGTGAGACAAATTCAGTGAAAGAATCGGCTTGTTCCTATCTGTCTTCGTTCAAAAGTTAGAGCGGTTACAAGATTTTAGGTCGGAGCTCGCTCACCTGAAAAAATCCTAAGTGTCAGAGTGACTTTGTATGGGTAAAATTTTGAAAATTTTCCAAAGTGTGGAATTTCGACCTGGGACCGTCACCAAAACATTTTTCATCAAATTTTGAAATTTCACTGACGTCCCCCCCCTCTGGACAGCTTGCTTCGATTTTGGCTTCCAGTGGACGGATTTTGTCGTGCGATAGCTCGTTTGAAAGCTAAGAGTGAGACAAATTCAGTGAAAGAATCGGCTTGTTCCTATCTGTCTTCGTTCAAAAGTTAGAGCGGTTACAAGATTTTAGGTCGGAGCTCGCTCACCTGAAAAAATCCTAAGTGTCAGAGTGACTTTGTATGGGTAAAATTTTGAAAATTTTCCAAAGTGTGGAATTTCGACCTGGGACCGTCACCAAAACATTTTTCATCAAATTTTGAAATTTCACTGACGTCCCCCCCCTCTGGACAGCTTGCTTCGATTTTGGCTTCCAGTGGACGGATTTTGTCGTGCGATAGCTCGTTTGAAAGCTAAGAGTGAGACAAATTCAGTGAAAGAATCGGCTTGTTCCTATCTGTCTTCGTTCAAAAGTTAGAGCGGTTACAAGATTTTAGGTCGGAGCTCGCTCACCTGAAAAAATCCTAAGTGTCAGAGTGACTTTGTATGGGTAAAATTTTGAAAATTTTCCAAAGTGTGGAATTTCGACCTGGGACCGTCACCAAAACATTTTTCATCAAATTTTGAAATTTCACTGACGTCCCCCCCCCTCTGGACAGCTTGCTTCGATTTTGGCTTCCAGTGGACGGATTTTGTCGTGCGATAGCTCGTTTGAAAGCTAAGAGTGAGACAAATTCAGTGAAAGAATCGGCTTGTTCCTATCTGTCTTCGTTCAAAAGTTAGAGCGGTTACAAGATTTTAGGTCGGAGCTCGCTCACCTGAAAAAATCCTAAGTGTCAGAGTGACTTTGTATGGGTAAAATTTTGAAAATTTTCCAAAGTGTGGAATTTCGACCTGGGACCGTCACCAAAACATTTTTCATCAAATTTTGAAATTTCACTGACGTCCCCCCCCCTCTGGACAGCTTGCTTCGATTTTGGCTTCCAGTGGACGGATTTTGTCGTGCGATAGCTCGTTTGAAAGCTAAGAGTGAGACAAATTCAGTGAAAGAATCGGCTTGTTCCTATCTGTCTTCGTTCAAAAGTTAGAGCGGTTACAAGATTTTAGGTCGGAGCTCGCTCACCTGAAAAAATCCTAAGTGTCAGAGTGACTTTGTATGGGTAAAATTTTGAAAATTTTCCAAAGTGTGGAATTTCGACCTGGGACCGTCACCAAAACATTTTTCATCAAATTTTGAAATTTCACTGACGTCCCCCCCCCTCTGGACAGCTTGCTTCGATTTTGGCTTCCAGTGGACGGATTTTGTCGTGCGATAGCTCGTTTGAAAGCTAAGAGTGAGACAAATTCAGTGAAAGAATCGGCTTGTTCCTATCTGTCTTCGTTCAAAAGTTAGAGCGGTTACAAGATTTTAGGTCGGAGCTCGCTCACCTGAAAAAATCCTAAGTGTCAGAGTGACTTTGTATGGGTAAAATTTTGAAAATTTTCCAAAGTGTGGAATTTCGACCTGGGACCGTCACCAAAACATTTTTCATCAAATTTTGAAATTTCACTGACGTCCCCCCCCTCTGGACAGCTTGCTTCGATTTTGGCTTCCAGTGGACGGATTTTGTCGTGCGATAGCTCGTTTGAAAGCTAAGAGTGAGACAAATTCAGTGAAAGAATCGGCTTGTTCCTATCTGTCTTCGTTCAAAAGTTAGAGCGGTTACAAGATTTTAGGTCGGAGCTCGCTCACCTGAAAAAATCCTAAGTGTCAGAGTGACTTTGTATGGGTAAAATTTTGAAAATTTTCCAAAGTGTGGAATTTCGACCTGGGACCGTCACCAAAACATTTTTCATCAAATTTTGAAATTTCACTGACGTCCCCCCCCTCTGGACAGCTTGCTTCGATTTTGGCTTCCAGTGGACGGATTTTGTCGTGCGATAGCTCGTTTGAAAGCTAAGAGTGAGACAAATTCAGTGAAAGAATCGGCTTGTTCCTATCTGTCTTCGTTCAAAAGTTAGAGCGGTTACAAGATTTTAGGTCGGAGCTCGCTTACCTGAAAAAATCCTAAGTGTCAGAGTGACTTTGTATGGGTAAAATTTTGAAAATTTTCCAAAGTGTGGAATTTCGACCTGGGACCGTCACCAAAACATTTTTCATCAAATTTTGAAATTTCACTGACGTCCCCCCCCTCTGGACAGCTTGCTTCGATTTTGGCTTCCAGTGGACGGATTTTGTCGTGCGATAGCTCGTTTGAAAGCTAAGAGTGAGACAAATTCAGTGAAAGAATCGGCTTGTTCCTATCTGTCTTCGTTCAAAAGTTAGAGCGGTTACAAGATTTTAGGTCGGAGCTCGCTCACCTGAAAAAATCCTAAGTGTCAGAGTGACTTTGTATGGGTAAAATTTTAAAATTTTCCAAAGTGTGGAATTTCGACCTGGGACCGTCACCAAAACATTTTTCATCAAATTTTGAAATTTCACTGACGTCCCCCCCCTCTGGACAGCTTGCTTCGATTTTGGCTTCCAGTGGACGGATTTTGTCGTGCGATAGCTCGTTTGAAAGCTAAGAGTGAGACAAATTCAGTGAAAGAATCGGCTTGTTCCTATCTGTCTTCGTTCAAAAGTTAGAGCGGTTACAAGATTTTAGGTCGGAGCTCGCTCACCTGAAAAAATCCTAAGTGTCAGAGTGACTTTGTATGGGTAAAATTTTGAAAATTTTCCAAAGTGTGGAATTTCGACCTGGGACCGTCACCAAAACATTTTTCATCAAATTTTGAAATTTCACTGACGTCCCCCCCCCTCTGGACAGCTTGCTTCGATTTTGGCTTCCAGTGGACGGATTTTGTCGTGCGATAGCTCGTTTGAAAGCTAAGAGTGAGACAAATTCAGTGAAAGAATCGGCTTGTTCCTATCTGTCTTCGTTCAAAAGTTAGAGCGGTTACAAGATTTTAGGTCGGAGCTCGCTCACCTGAAAAAATCCTAAGTGTCAGAGTGACTTTGTATGGGTTAAAATTTTGAAAATTTTCCAAAGTGTGGAATTTCGACCTGGGACCGTCACCAAAACATTTTTCCTCAAATTTTGAAATTTCACTGACGTCCCCCCCCCTCTGGACAGCTTGCTTCGATTTTGGCTTCCAGTGGACGGATTTTGTCGTGCGATAGCTCGTTTGAAAGCTAAGAGTGAGACAAATTCAGTGAAAGAATCGGCTTGTTCCTATCTGTCTTCGTTCAAAAGTTAGAGCGGTTACAAGATTTTAGGTCGGAGCTCGCTCACCTGAAAAAATCCTAAGTGTCAGAGTGACTTTGTATGGGTAAAATTTTGAAAATTTTCCAAAGTGTGGAATTTCGACCTGGGACCGTCACCAAAACATTTTTCATCAAATTTTGAAATTTCACTGACGTCCCCCCCCCCTCTGGACAGCTCGCTTCGATCTTGGCTTCCAGTGGACGGATTTTGTCGTGCGATAGCTCGTTTGAAAGCTAAGAGTGAGACAAATTCAGTGAAAGAATCGGCTTGTTCCTATCTGTCTTCGTTCAAAAAGTTAGAGCGGTTACAAGATTTTAGGTCGGAGCTCGCTTACCTGAAAAAATCCTAAGTGTCAGAGTGACTTTGTATGGGTAAAATTTTGAAAATTTTCCAAAGTGTGGAATTTCGACCTGGGACCGTCACCAAAACATTTTTCATCAAATTTTGAAATTTCACTGACGTCCCCCCCCTCTGGACAGCTTGCTTCGATTTTGGCTTCCAGTGGACGGATTTTGTCGTGCGATAGCTCGTTTGAAAGCTAAGAGTGAGACAAATTCAGTGAAAGAATCGGCTTGTTCCTATCTGTCTTCGTTCAAAAGTTAGAGCGGTTACAAGATTTTAGGTCGGAGCTCGCTCACCTGAAAAAATCCTAAGTGTCAGAGTGACTTTGTATGGGTAAAATTTTGAAAATTTTCCAAAGTGTGGAATTTCGACCTGGGACCGTCACCAAAACATTTTTCATCAAATTTTGAAATTTCACTGACAAGTCGATTAACAGTTAAACAAACACGTCGTCTAAGTGTGTGATTAAAAGAATGAACGACGTTTTTAACTCAGTCTGAGGTGTCGAACGAAAGTTTTAATTAGAGTAGACTGTGTGAAACAGTACATGTACTAGATACTTAAGTGTAAATTAGAGTCAGTAGTATTAAGTGTTTCAACGTACGTTATGTCCCAAGTAACCGAGTATAGTACGTGTACGACAAACCGACAGAACGATAACAAAACAATGACAGACGAAAGTCACAGTAAAAAGAATTTTAGAGAGAGTAACGTTCCTAACCTAACCCGTCTGATAATAAAGAAGACCACGTACAAGAAGTCAAAGTAATTTTTTAAAATTTACGTACAACAAAGTCCAGACAACAGTCGACTAAAGTCCGAACGTCTTCGGTTTTAACTTTCTGACGTATACAGATATAAAATCTACGCACTGAAATACAGACGAATTTACCCCCTTAACTGAAAGGATACCTAGTCACAGATCTACTTGAGACGAGCGACGTTCGTTCAAGTATAAGAAAATATACCGACCCCCTAGACTTAAGCCCTATACTAATTAATACCCGACCGAATACGTTGATAAGACGTGACACATTAGTCCGTTACGTCTGGAACCCACGACATACTAACGGAACTATACTGAGGTGAGATGATAGATAAGAGGCAAGAAGACCATGTGAGATATTATTATATACTAACGCTACAAAACCATAGTAAAGTCAGAAGAAACCCAATCAGTCGTGACACAACTGGAGTTCGACAGAATATATATAATGACCCATAACCGCGTACTCTAACCCTCACCATCATACCCCTACTCTGACTACTTAACAAGAACCTTGACCCGTGTGTGATGTAAGACGTGTACACCACTGACATACAAACCTAACAGTAGTCGGTCTAGTGAAGTTTAGTTGGTAAGTGTAGATGTGTAACACAGCGTCAGTTAGATTCTTAACAGTTAAAACATCAGTCCCAAAGTTAAAAAATTCCAACACCAGACAGTGTAGTGTTTTAGTAACCCCGTTACCAAAATGTCAACCGACCAAATACCTCAGGCTAAAGACAAAGAAGATAAGACGAACATCAGAAAACAACCCCATCACACCTAAAAAAAAAAGTCTCACGAACGCAGAGAGATACCTTACCCTAAGTGATCGAACACTATTCCGACTGACACATAACACCCACGATATTCATACATACCCTTAAAGTTGAGTCGTA
>CAJQUW010007948.1:0-21839 GCA_907163375.1 Prostheceraeus crozeri | reverse complement strand
GTAAAGTTTTTAGAGATCATCCTATTTTATAAATTCCAATCGTTCTCTTCTTGACTTTTATGTTTATGGTCACCATAGAATTCTTGGTGTTAAGTTGATCAGTGTACTACGATTGTGCTATGTACAATGTACAATTTTTGTACATGTCTATGACATCTATGACATTTATGTCATTATAGATGTCCATGTATATCCCAAGTTTAAATTTTCCTACCTATAGTTAACCTATAGTTAGTCTACAAAGCAAATAATTCTATGCATGGTGAAATGTCAAACTAAGTTGGTGAGTTTTGTGAATTGTCAGTTTCTGTAATAATGCATGTTTCAGTCCCCATTTACGTCATTTTTAGAAACCGTCTCCCTAAGGCCATCCTTTACTTGGTGTATAATTACTGAATACAAGTCCATGAAATACCGAAAGGATGAGTTTTAACGACGCGTTTTACAGTTTCAACTTAAGCACAATGATCCATTAAAGTCAAGTCCAAGTTCTCAAGTTCGTAAGTCATCAAATCAAGTCCAAGTCCGCAAGTTCGTAAGTCATCAAGTCAAGTTCAAGCCAACAAGTCCTCAAGTCTTTAAGTTCAAGTTCACCAAGTCTTCAAGTTACAGAAGTTCAAGTTTGGTCAATAATTCAAGTTCAATTCAAGTCCGTGGTACAAGTAGTGGTGTGGTCAAGTTTAGTCAAGATTCTGTGAGTACATTGGTAACCTTGAATTAACTTGACAATCGGAAGTTTCTAGTAAGTCGAACGATTTCTTGCTAACTAATTGAAAAGTGGTAGCTCAACTAACTCAGACAGTAACTCAAACTTCGGCACCTTCCGTGATAACTGCAATACTATTCTTCTTATCTATCGATAATTTTTATTGCATGTGTTGCCATCTGTAACTTTGCTCATTCGTGCAGTCTTCAAGCATAGTTTTGTGAAATTCATGCAGTGATATTAACGTGATGTTTTTGTGAATACTCTACCAAGCTACTGAGATTTAACTGGGATTTTAAGTCATTGTTTCCATAAGTATTTCATAGGTATCATTGTGATTTTGTGATAGTCAGTTTATCCAAATTTTGTGCATTATTATGTCAGATTTAAACCGATTACTGCGTCTAAGAGGCTTCACAAGAGCAAAAATCACCAAGTCATTGAATAAGGCTAAAGAAGCCGTTGACAATGATAAAGTTGCTGAATTCGCATCATTGCATTCGTGTCTAAAAGATTGTTTGACTACTGTAACTGAACAGAACCAACAAATTCTTGATTTAATTGATGATTCCGACGCTGACGAAGAAATAGAGACTTCTCTAGACTATGAATTGAAAATTCAGGATATGATAAACGTATTGAATAAACATTCATGTGCAAACGACAATAACTCTACAGGTATACGAAGTACATCAAGCAATCGTGATGGAGATATAGACCAATTGTCAGAACTATTTCGTAATCAAAACGAAGTATCTCTTTCTCTTGCCAAGATGCAAGGTCGTTCTTGTCTTCCACAAAGAAAGTTAGAAGTATTCGATGGTAGCGATATCACTCGATTCAAACTATTTAAGAATGCTTTCTCCCGAATTGTTGAGGATAAAGTCGATGACAATTCCGACCGGCTTTATTATTTAGAGCAATATACTTCAGGCATGCCAAAGGAGCTAGTCCAAAGTTGTTGCCATATGCAACCGGCAAAAGGTTACCTAAAAGCATGGCAGATGCTCACAGAAAAATACGGTGATGATTACGAAATCTCCAATGCGTACTTAGAAAAAATTGGACAGATGGTCTGAGATAAAGCATGAAGATGGCCTTGCACTAGAAAAGTTTAGCGTATTTTTGAAAAGCTGTATGAACTACATGGAAAACGTGAGTGCACTTAACCAATTAGAGAGTCCGAAGGAAATCAAAATGATAATACAGAAGCTTCCATATAAAATGCGTGAAAGATGGAGAAGCAATGTTTCTCAACATAAGAGAATCTGGATTCGATGTCACGTTCAAGCATCTCTCAGATTTCGTCGAACGACAATCTAAATTGATAAATATGCCCGTGTATGGAGATTTGAAAGGCGCCGAAAAGTGTGGACGTAGTTTTAGTAAGAGTGAAGCCAGTTCTTTTAAAAACGTCCAAAATAAGAATGGAAAATCTTTTTCCTTGTCAACAAATGTAGACGAAAGTAAATTTAGTAGCAGCACTCAAGCAAAGATGCCTTCCTCTAGATTTGAACCACGTAATTTCATATGTCCTTTTTGTAACGCACATGACCATGTTCTTGATGCCTGTATTTCTTTTGAAGCTTTACCACTTAGTGAAAGACATACTTTTATTAGGAACAATTCACTGTGTTTCGGTTGCCTCAGAAAATATCACCAATCTAAACTCTGCAGAAATCGGATGACATGTAGAACTTGTCATAGGAAACATCCAACATGTTTACATATGAATAAGGAGCATAGCGTAACAGGTACTATTTTCGATAAGGAAAAGTCGTCGCGAGAGGTTGAAAGTAAAAACCTTCATACTGGGGCCGGTGGTGAAAAGGAAGTTGCGTTGGCCATCGTTCCAGTTAAAGTCAAATTGGAAGGTTGTGCTCAGTCAGTAGTTACCTACGCTGCTCTGGACAATTTTAGCTCCGACTGCTTTGTATCGGAAGATTTAATGCAGACTCTAGGAGTCCAAGGCAAACAAGAAGAAATAAAGCTGACCACATTAGAAAAAGTTCAAAGCCCTACCCTCACCCGCGTAGAGAGAGAGAGAGAGAGAGAGAGAGAGAGAGAGAGAATAATGTTTATATTTCACAGAAATTGAAAATCAGTCAAATTCACTTATACATTCACAATAAAATAAAAGTCATACACAAGAATAGCAGGTTTCAAAGAAAAAAAAACCAATATTTAAGAAAATTACAAATGTGGCAGTTAGTAATACCAGATATGACATTCACTTTACAGGGGTCGATAATATTCAATTCTATTAAGCATTTCACATGCCCATGGGAAAAATGTGTTCTTGTGTCTAGTCGTCTTGGATTTCGGAAGACAAAAGTGGTTCGTGTATGGAAGACGACGTGGCGTGCAATAGTTTAAAGGATGAACAATATCCTCACACTTCCTCAAAAATTTGATTGATTGCTCAATCCGACGACTTTCAACAGACGGCATACGATTACAATCGCAGTCAAAGTTGCACATGATTCTATGTGCCCTTTTTTCAATGCTATTTATGCTTTTTACAGAACGATATGAAAGATTACAAAATAAAGGACCAGCATAAAGTAAAATTGATTGAACATACATAGTGTAAACTTCCGTCAACTGACGGGGGGACAAGACATTCTTTAGACACCTGATAGCATAGAGTCTTCGAGATGCTGAGAGACACACATTAGAAAAATGTTGGTCCCAAGAGAGAGAATTATGCAAAGTAACACCAAGAATGTACAACTCGTCAGTGTAATCAATATCGTCATATAACGAAACACGAGCATTATTCGAACGGAGTATCACTGTTTGTTTTGACTTGTTGCGATTGAGCACTAGGTTTAGATTCCTGAGTTGACCAACAATATTGTCAAGGAAGAATGGATTGATGGATCCCTTTGACAGGCATTCAACAAGCGTCATATCATCAGCGTATTTGATGAGTCTTACGTTGGGCGACACGATGGAGATGGATCCTAGAAAAGCTGCACAGAGAAAAGGACCGAGGAGTGATCCCTGAGGAACTCCAGAAACAACTTCCATTGAAGAACCGAGACATCCGTTGTACCTCACCATTTGTCGCCTATTGCATAAATAGGATTTTAACCATAGTAGCATTCCTAGATTGAGACCTCCACTCTGCAGGGCATTAATTAGTCGATTGTGTTGGATTTTATCAAATGCCTTGCTTAGGTCAATACACGTAACTCGCACAGATTCCGTATTGATTTCGTCTTCAAGGTATTCGGCAATTGAGCTGTGGATGTCAATCAGCGCACTAGTGGTGGAACCGAGTGGTCGATAGGCGTGTTGATGAGGCCCATATAACTTAACGAATTCATTCTTGAATCGCGATAGCATCAGCTTCTCAAAAATCTTTGAGATGGAGGGCAAAATGGAGATTGGACGGAATTCATCGGTGTTTGCATTCTTTACTTTAGGCACCGGAACAACATGAGCAGTCTTCCATACTGTAGGAAAAATTTTGTGGTCAATGGAGAATTGAAATATATGACATAGCGGTTCACAAATCACATGGGCACTTTCTCTTAATAAACGATTCGGTATACCGTCGCACCCGAAAGATTTCCCAACTTTCAATCTCGTCAATTGTTCGAAAACTTCATCTGGCGTTACTATCACATCGAGCGTTTGGTTGCTGTCTATTTGTTGAAGCTGGAGGGGAACATCGTCGTCATGATTGAAAAACGTGTTGAAAGAGTCAGTCAATTTCGTTAAGAATTCAGACGTATCGGAGTTCCTGCTTCTGGTTTTCCTCTTGTTCTTTTGATTGCCAGTGATTTCTTTCACAATAGTCCAAACATTATTACCTTCCTTGATAATTTTATTGCTCCATATCTTCTTCGCTTTGACGATCTCTTGCTTAACTTTGATTTTCAAGTGCTCGAATACAGGCTAATTATTTTCGCGATAAGCGCGCCATCGATCTTCAATAAGCAATTTCAACATAGGCGTCAACCAAGGCTTGTCACTCTCACGCAGCAAAACATATCTAACTGGGATGAAAGCCATAGCCTCTTGGAATAGCTCATAGAACACTCCACATTTTGAATCGATATCATCTTCAATGAGGACAGCAGAAAAATCAGATCTTTGAAGGCGTAGTAAGAAATGAGACATATTTGACTGTCTGTAATCAAAAACCTTACAAAGCACAGCAGTATCAAGATCTTTACAGTAATTGGGGCGCAAAAGGACACTTTTATGATCGGAAGATTTTAATGGAGGGCCAATCTCGGCGTCCTCCCCATAGAAATCACACAGGTTTTCAGATATCCATAATTGGTCCAAAAAGGAAGTATTCCGACTAGGTAAGGTGACCTTATTAACGCAAGCCAACTGGAAATGCACAAAGTAAGTGTCAAAATCGTTGAAATCACCACAGATCGCAAACTTCAGGTCAGTGAACTTATTATTAAAGAAATCAATGTGAGAAATTATGTAGTCTCGAATTATTCGATGTTGTAACGAGCATAAACCAGGTGGAATATACACTAGCAGCACAATCATGCCAAGAGTGTTCAAATTTAGAGTAATACATTCCATGCACTCAGGAGAACCAAAGACTGATGACACAGTTTCGGCGTTGTAGCTACTGTGTACCCAAATACACACACCTCCTCCAGAACGCTCACGACGATCCACTCTATGAAGATCATAATTATTTATATGCATTAGTTCATCATCAATTCCATCATGGAGCCATGATTCAGTAACACATATCAAGCTTGGTTTCTTGACTGACGCCAAAATCGTCAATTCGTCCAACTTCTTGACTATTGATCGGGCGTTCAAAAGTAAAACTGAGGGATAACAAATACCAGAAAATCTTGATGTTAAAAACCGGTTTGAAAACCCACTTGGTTCGATATCTGCTCTCTCATAACAATCCTTCCTTGCTTGATGATAACATCTTCTCCTTTGTCTTGCCTATCCTTCAATTCTTTTCGTAGCAGTCTATGTTGTTGCTGCTGTAAAGGGGTGAAATCATGATTTATGAAGACCGATCGGAAGTTGGGAGAGTTCTTCAGAGACCTCGAATTTCGTAGAATGCTGATCTTGGTGGAAATGTCTTTGACCTTGATTCGCATCAGTCGAGGTTTACTGGACTGCTTTCTCCCATTCCTTTCTGCACCATCCATCAATTCTCCCCTAACACCGATAAATCGAAGAATTGTGTGAACTTCCTGCTCATCGTAAGCCTTTCTCTCAACAACAGATCCAGAGTCTTTTTCGGGTACGCCACTAATTATCAGGTTAGGTTCCCGAACTCGTCGCTGATGAATCTCTCGCAACATATCTTCCATTTGAAATTTCGCATTTGTCTGTAGCTCAAAGACCTGAAGCTGAAGCTTCGCATGAGCTGTTTGGAGGTTTAGATGACTTTCTTTTAACTCATTGAACGAGCAAAGAAGAGGATTAAGAATATCATTCAGCTTCTCTTCCAGTCTACCCACAATGCTGTCTGTATCAAGCTTTTCTTTCCGTCTCTGTAATTCTTCATCGGAAAGCAAAGCTATGTTTGGCTGAGACATTGTCACCGCAGTCAAAAATCGCAAAACTGTTCACTAAGTATCGAACCTGGAACTTCCAACAGAAAGTCAGCAGCGTTATCCACACGGCCACCGTCAAGAGCCGAACTGTCAAACAACACCTTGATAATCCGGTTAAACAGAAAACCAGTGCACAGCAGGCACGAAGCGAGATGAGATTCAGCCGCGGATACAACAAATTGCAAGACTGAACAATACTCAGTCAATTGTGTCTTCGGACGACGAAAAGATCCCAAATCAGCAGGAACCACTCAATGGATAAAGAAACTGACCAGCCACAAGGAACACTCAAATCACGAGGATGCCGACGATATAAATTTAAAGACGGAGCGACGAATATAACACCATATATTCCAATGAAATCGACACAGAAGCAAGAGACGAGACAGAGCGTTCACCAAGCACGACCAGCGCAGTCAGTCAGTCATATACAGTGGTCGCGTAGTTAACGGCTTGGAAATAAGTGATCTTAGTGAAAGTGAATTTGTTTCCCTTCCTGTCACGTACTCTCGTCCCAAACTGCCGATATCCGTCGATGATCTAGTTAAGAAATGTGACCTCGAAAAGTATCCACATCTCGTTGATGTTCCAATTATTGAAGTGGAGGCCGACGTTGGATTGTTAATTGGAATGAATGTTCCAGAAGTTCTTAAACCGTTAGAGGTTTTAAGCGGGTCGGATAACGAACCATTCGCAACCAGGCACAAACTCGGTTGGACAGTAAGTGGTCTTTTTCGCCTGGCTCACCAAGAAATTTTAAAGTTTACAGAACTGAAGTAGAAAAGTTTAGAGACATCGAAGAAAAATTAAATCATATGTACTTTCACGAGTTCAAGGACGTTGAATTAGACGAAGTAGGGCTGTCTGTGGAAGATAAGATGTGGAAAGAAAGGGTTTCTTCTAGTACTTTCCAAGATGGTCACTATATCGTTCCATTACCGTTTCGTAATGAAAGTTGCAGGTTTCCAGATAACAGAAGGCAAGCATTAAGGCGACTTCACTCGATGAGAAATCGGTTATTGAAAGATACCAATTTCAAAAATGATTATTCCTCATTTTTTGAAAGTATGTTGCAGGCTGGCTACATGGAAAAGGTTCCCGATGATGAATTATCCTTGACTGACCATATTTGGTATTTAGTGCATCATGGTGTCTATCATAAAGAAAAGCAGAAAGTCCGCGTAGTTTTCAATTGTTCGCTGAAGCATGAGGGGGTCTCTTTGAACTCGAAATTGCTCCAGGGGCCAGACTTGACGAATAATCTTGTAGGAATCTTACTTCGGTTTCGACAGAGAAACGTAGCTTTTGCAGGAGACATTGAAAAAATGTTTTACCAAGTGAAAGTTCCTAGAACTCAGTATGATTACATGAGATTTTTCTGGTACCCAAATGGTAATCTTGATCGCGAACCATGTGAATACAGGCTTACAGTCCATGTATTTGGCGCAATATCTTCCCCTAGTTGTGCGAACTTCGCACTGCGACAATCTGTCCTTGATGGAAGAGTTCGCATGCAGGAATCAGTTGTTCAGACTGTGTTGAGAAATTTTTACGTTGATGATCTCTTGAAGTCTGTTGATCATGAAGAAGAAGCGATTTCTCTTCTGCACAGCGTAAAAGATGTCTGTTCTTCTGGTGGTTTTCGATTAACGAAATTCATGAGTAATTCAAAAATAGTGATTGATTCTGTCCCCGAAGCTGATCGAATAGTCGATCCCGAATCATTTTCCCTAGATCTTGATCATGACGCAACTACCCATCAAGCTCTTGGAATAAGATGGAACTTACGTAGAGACACATTGAGTTTCAAGGTCAATATACAGGTTCTTAGTCAGACACGCCGTGGAATTCTTTCCTTGATATTCTCCATTTTCGATCCACTTGGCCTAGTTGGTCCTGCTGTGTTACCAGCAAAGCAAATATTTCAAGAAGTATGTCGTTCGAAACTCGGATGGGACGAACAAATATCAGAAAATGAAAGTACTGCGATAAAGAAATGGGTCTCAGATTTGCCAAAGCTTACAGAATACGATATTCCACGATGCATCAAGCCTTATCATTTCATTGATTCAGATTGCTCAATTCATATCTTTTGTGATGGTAGCGAAATTGGCTATGGAGCTGTTGCATATGCTAGATGTGTTGACTCCAATGACCGCACACATTGCTCTATTATTTTCGCTAAGTCTTATCTTGTTCCCATGAAGAAAATCAGTATTCCTAGACTTAAGCTAGCCGCTACAAAATTAACAGTTTCGATCAAAAGTGTGCTAAGTAAAGAACTGGACATAACAATCCAAGATTTTACATTTTGGACTGACAGCACTACAGTTCTGAAGTACCTTCAAAACACTACAACTCGTTTTCATAGATTCGTAGCTAACCGTGTTTCGTATATTCACGAGCGCTCCAACGTTTCACAGTGGCGTTTTGTTCCCGCTCATTTGAATCCTGCTGATCAGGCAAGTCGAGGTGTCAAGATAAAGGATTTTATCAGCAACATGACATGGCGCAACGGTCCTGAATTTCTTCGAAAATCTCAAATCAAGTGGCCGAAGAATATTTGTGATTATGAGCTTGGTGACGACGATGATGAAATCAAAAGAGCGCAAGAAGTTCACGTTTGTCAGACTAAAGTAGCAGAATTTACGACTTCGATAGAAAAGTTGCTCTCGTCCGCCTCTGATTGGTACAGATTGAAAAGGAAAGTAGCATGGTTCCTGAAAATTAAAGAGTGTTTAAAGACGAAAACATAACTTGAAAATTCTTTATCGTTAGATGATTTAAGAGTTGGTGAATTGGCGATCATCATGCACGTTCAACGTACATATTTCGCAGAAGAGTTCGATTGCATTGAAAAGAAAAGAAACTTACCTAAGAATAGTCCAATTTACAAACTGAATCCATTCATCGACAATAAAGGTATACTTCGTGTTGGCGGGAGAATATCGAGAGCTTTAATATCTTGGGATGAAAAACATCCGATATTGTTGCCAAAGAAACACTACGTTTGCGAATTGATTGTCCGATATACTCATCTAAAACTGGGTTGCATGAGTCGAGAAGCTACGATGAATGATATAAGACAAAAATTCTGGATACTCGGTGTTAGGCAGAACTGTCTCAGTGTGATCAAAAATTGTCTACACTGTCGAAGGCGTCATGGGAAACCAATAATCCCAATGATGTCGGATTTGCCAAGCCATCGTCTTCAAGGTGATCAGCCCCCTTTCACTAACGTAGGTGTTGATTGTTTCGGTGCTTTCCAAGTTATTCAAAAGAGAACAAAATTGAAGCGATATGGAGTCATTTTCACATGTCTTGTAAGTCGTGCAGTTCATATAGAAATTTGTCATACACTTGAAACGAATTCATTTATTAACGCTCTTCGACGGTTTATTGCCCGAAGAGGAAATGTCAAAGTGATACGAAGCGATAACGGAAAAAATTTAGTAGGTTCTAATCAAGAATTACGTCGTGAATTCAAGCGACTAGATAATATTTTCATCGGTGAGACAATGAAACAGAAAAATATCGAATGGATATTTAATCCTCCATCTGGTTCCCATTTCGGAGGTGTTTGGGAAAGAGATATTCGATCAATCCGCAAAGTTCTTGATTCGGTTATGCACGAACAGAACACACGTTTATCGGACGATTCATTAAATACTCTCATGTGTGAGGTGGAATCTATTTTAAATTGTAGACCTTTGACCCCTGTCTCAGCTGATCCTAACGATCCATGTCCCATAACTCCAAATCATATATTGTTGCTAAAGTCTGAGCCAACTTATCCTCCGGGTCTTTTCTCAAAAACTGATTCTTATGCTGGACGCCGATGGAAACAAATTCAATATCTTTCCGATTTATTCTGGACACGATGGAAGAAAGAATACCTATCAGTTCTACAAAGTAGACAAAAATGGAATGTTCTTCGTCCTAATTACTGTGTTGGAGATTTAGTCCTGTTGATGGATGATAACTTACCACGAAATCATTGGTTGAAAGGAGTTATAACTCGATTATTGTTTGGTGATAGCGGACAAGTTCGTGCTGTCTCCCTGCGCACCACAAGTCGTGCTCTTATCAAAAAGAAAAACGACTATAAAACCTTACCTAAAAATACGGAATTGATTAGACCGGTGTCGAAATTGATACTTTTGCGACCCAAAAGTGATTTATAGTTTGCAAATAAACTATGTTGTATTTGTGGGGCCGGTGTAAAGTTTTTAGAGATCATCCTATTTTATAAATTCCAATCGTTCTCTTCTTGACTTTTATGTTTATGGTCACCATAGAATTCTTGGTGTTAAGTTGATCAGTGTACTACGATTGTGCTATGTACAATGTACATGTCTATGACATCTATGACATTTATGTCATTATAGATGTCCATGTATATCCCAAGTTTAAATTTTCCTACCTATAGTTAACCTATAGTTAGTCTACAAAGCAAATAATTCTATGCATGGTGAAATGTCAAACTAAGTTGGTGAGTTTTGTGAATTGTCAGTTTCTGTAATAATGCATGTTTCAGTCCCCATTTACGTCATTTTTAGAAACCGTCTCCCTAAGGCCATCCTTTACTTGGTGTATAATTACTGAATACAAGTCCATGAAATACCGAAAGGATGAGTTTTAACGACGCGTTTTACATATGGTTTTAATTGGTGGTTATTCATACTCCAGCTTAGTTCTCCCGACTGTGCCGCGACCTTGAGTCAACTTCAGATAAAGTTTATTTCTACGAGTATGCTGCCAGCAGAAACAGACAGTTGTTAGTCTTCAGTTACCGTGGCAACGATCTTGTTTATTAACTTGAATTTATTCACACATATACATATATATATATATATATATATATATATATATATATATATATATATATATATATATATATGTATATTTCACCAAATACTGTGATATTAAATTTTTTACATATATGTAGGCCTATATACAGTCATGGAAAAAAATATTACCCGATAAGTTGCAACATATTGTTGGCAGCAGTGGCGTCTTCTCCGTACCTGCGAGGCCTTCGGCGCATCCTCAAAAATTATTTACCAACATTTATAAAAATGAAAAGTGTCATCATTCATTTAAATTCGATAGCTTCTTGTGATAGCTTCAGTCTCAAAACCTCAACCTCAAGAGTGAACAGTTTTGTAGCACATGCTTGAATCACAGCTGTTTTCTTCGAACATTTAGACACACAAACTAGTTGTGTGTTCAGACGGAGCATTGATGTTCAGACAGCGAAAGAGAGTTGTGTGCGTGTGAGGCAGTAAGTGCACGCGCCCGCGACAATATTGGCTTTCCCGATAGACATTATGCTTTGCCTTCTCCAATTTTTGCAATGAAATTCTACACAATTCTTGATCGAGGAGCGGTATCTAAATATAGTAAGGGAAGCGCAACCCAATTGTTCATAGCTTCGCTTAATGTGAGAGAAGTCACTGCGTTAACAGTGGCAGATGGATGACGTTCAGACAAGACTGCGATCAGATGATGAGCGTTCTCCAATAAATGCAGAGTAATGCATCTGACTCGAACATCCAGATTCGGTAGAATTTCATAATTTGTTTTTACGTGATTGATGTGACGTTTATGTTTAGTACTGCAGATGAAATCATAACCACGCCTTTCGTCCCAAGGGAATATACTGAAAAGATGACAGTTGTCAAGCAAGGTAGGCCAACACCTGACATGAATTTGAAAGTCATACAGAAAGAAATACACAAGACATTTTAATGCATTAACATTTCAAATATGTGAGCGGCTGACCGGCCGTGAGAAACGCAAGAAACTGTTGACCTTCCCTCCTTTTTTCTCAAGAAAATGTGGTCTGGACAGAGAGGGGATATAGTGATCTAAGCTCCTTGAGTAAGGCGGTTAAGTGACATGAGCAATCACTTCTCATGTGCACATTCACTTGGCCTTAAAAAATGTTCGGGAAATTGTTATTAAAAATTCAACTTCTCTGAAAATTAATGATGTGCCATAAAAGTGCTTTGTATAGAAATAGTATCCCAATGCCGAGTGAAGGCCTATGGTAAGGGAGCACGCGACGCCACTGGTTGGCAGCAATCATGTTAATAACCACAAATCAACATTCACATAATAGGTATGTGAAAGTGACGCAGGAACAAGTCTTGAGTTTTCATTTTTTTCACCGGGCACTATATTTTTTCCATGACTGTATATCTGTCAAGTGTTATTCTTGCTTATCTTGCTTATGATTCTTGTTTATGTAATCTGTTCTATATATCGAACATAGTAGAGTAAAAGGTGATCCACGCGTGTGTTGCCGTTCATTGATATAACAGAGATAAAATGACTTCATAATTTGTTGGGTACTATCCTATTTGGTGAGACAACATTTTGACGACAATGCTGTCGGCCCGGTCGGCCTTCAGGAGTCGCGTAGCATTATCAATTCTCAAACGACAAGTAATTAAGTAGGTGTGCACATCACAGTCAATTATACAGACCTACTCGACGAAACACGACGTTTAAAATGCACTTCTAAGCAGAAAAATGAATAAAAAACTGAAACGGACTTTCACAGCACTTGAACTAAATAAAAAAGTTCTTAAATGCATTCATATTGCTGTTGCGAGCTTCGCAGCTACATGATATTGTCATAACAGATGTTCATGGACAAGAAGTATCGTCACAAACCAAATTACCAGCAAAAAAGTGAGCATAGACGGAATAGACAAAAAAGTGTCAACAACACAAGTGCTTTCTTTTCTGGAATAACGTCATAATTGATGAACATTTGATATCAAAGTATATGTAAATCAAGGGATTTGTCATGAAGTCATGAACTCATTAAGTCAATAAACGTTTATTTCCAAAACTTTTGGAAAACAACTGGAGAACACATTGAACACACTGACACACAGGAAAAGGTAGAATAACAGTGAGTGCGGTCAATAATAAAGAAGCAATTTTTATGAACGAAGGAGAGGTGAATGAACTTTTGATCCCTTTTTGGATGTTAATTAGTCTTTTCTTTGGAGATCAAGCGCGGGTTGTTTGCTTTCTGAAGAAACTTAGCGATGGCTTTTATATTTTTTTGAAATCAGATAATTCATTAATTCATGAAACTTAGTTATGTTAGCTCAATAGCATAACACTGGTGCTATTTCTTGTCGAATTTTCTTATATGCGGAACATTCAATCATAAGGTGATATAAAGTTTCTACTTTTGAATGATTACATAGCTCACAGAGACACTCTTCATACGTCAGTCTATTATTACATGTATAACTCCCTGTAACGACATCTATTTTGTGATTTTTTGTTCTAAATTTCAGGATGATGTTGATATCGTTGCAGTCAATATCAAAGTTTAGATATGTTTTCATATTGTTTTCAAACCGGCACAATTCTAAATTACTCAAACCAGAATGACTGTCTTTCGATGTGGAAATCCATTTTTCTCTAACATAATGAGTTAGCCGTATTTTTACAACTTTTGAATATGAATTTTTATCAGCTGTCAACTGCTCATCCCATAATTTTGATAGATTAAGTCTTGTCAGTAGTTGCTTCTTTCGCCAGCACCAGGTATACCTACTATGATATTCATTTGAAATTATAGTCAAATATAATTTATGGTATGCCTCCTTTATCAAACTTCTTCCATCAGTCGTGATTATTTTTATCCAATCATTGCTGCTTTATAAAACTGACAACCCATAGGATGTATTCCAAATTCACCAATAATACAGTAGTTTGGTGTAGTCTGCTTTAAATGACAATATCTTTTATAAAATTGAAACTGTTTCTGATCTAAGCTTTTTAGGTTGTTAAAGAAGCAGAATTCAGCACAGTATCTCATTTTAGACAGTGCAGGCATATCAAATGTATTTTTCAAAATTTCTCCAGTGACTTACCCAAACTCTCTCAGATTTTTAGCTGTGAGATAAACAGCTTGCTTACCTTTAGTCATACTGTAGTCATACTTTAGTCCTTAGATCATTCTGCAATCTTTATTTGCATTGATTTTGTAATCGTGCAGGAAATGGAAAATCAATCACAAATCGCAAACAAAATTGCCAGTTTTAAAAATAGCGGTATGTATCATGTGTTGCAACATGATTGCACTTAAAAGCATCATAGCATGACAAAAGATTATCACATGCGCATCACAGACGTGCACTAATCGTTATCGTAATGCACTGCTGTGAAGCATAGTATTTAACGAATACCCTAGGAAATTAACTTAATGTATGTGTTATTAGCATGTTTCAAACGTAGAACAGGATGGCTGCAACTTTAAATGAGGAAATGTGTCGATGCTGAGAGATTTGAACTAAGCCTGGTGATGATTCCTGATATCGGACTAAATGACAGCTATTCAGGTTTGTTCTCATTTTTCAACTGAGGATGATGTTCAAATTTGTAGTGATTCTATTTACAAATATTATGAATTGAGTATTCATGACAGTTGAAGAATGAAACATATTTTTGCACTTTCATTGACATATTAAAATTAACTCTGCTGCTAGCAAAATATCAAACTTAAAAATGGATCCACAGATGACATAGACAATGACCTATATTGCATGAATTCTACATTTGCATATTGAAACTTTTTATTCAAAAGTATAAAGGCTTCATCTGCTTTGAATAGCGTAATATCAAATACCAGGTTAATCTATGTTATCTGTACTTGCACTAAGATAATAATTTAAAGATAAAATAAATCTACGCAAGTTATTTCTATCTGCAATGATGCTATATTAGTGCTCGGAAGGAAATTTTGCGAGATTATATCATGGCGTCGTATAATTTGTTACCGGCGATCGTGTCAAACTAATGACCTCATTACATGGCGCCACTTTGATAATAATTGACGGAAGAGCAAATTGCAATTGTGCATCAAATACAGCAACACTTTATCTGGTTTTTGAAAACCCGCGTGCACATGTTCCTCATAGCAGTGTCAATGTCATCGATACAAGCAGAAATGTGATATGGAATATCTCATGTGAGAAGGTATCTTAAAATTTCTATATTTTTGAGAATTTACCAGAGGGTATCTGACTAGACATAGTGGTTTTCAATCACTGTTCTGCTCTATAGAACGAATTGACTCTAGACGCCCGAAATCGATTGAAGAAGAATCGAAAATATCTTAGCCTATGGAAGAACAATGGTATGTTAAAATATTGCTTTAGACGAGAATCGAGAGACTGAGCTGTCTGCCTTTACCGAGAGCGAAAAATACTCTGTACGATATCTTGCACATATGTGCATTATCTTATATATTACAATATGTATTCAAACATGCACATGCATGTCAAATCTTGCTCTCGTCATATTAAGTTTCCTTCGGACTGCGCGATCACTTAACAGACACACGAAAACGCGACCCAGTAAATTACAAAATTTGTCGTTTTCTTTTGCGTTTCATATTGAGATCAATGATATCTGACTTTGCAATGATATCTGGCAATGTAATTATGGCGTGATGATCAAATGAGCAAATTTGTACAACTAAATTTTGTGTTGTTCGAACCTAATTTAGTACTTGCCATTGCATAAATCATTTCATTAGTTAATTGCAGTAATCATACGGGGATTCTCATATGGTGATGAACTTGCGAATCATATCATTGTGGACAGATGCTTACCCGTTATTATCATGGCATAGCTAATTAGCATAATGAATTTCCATGATCAATAAATAATAGTCCGGTGCACATGTATGTCATCTGAAGCTATATGAAATTTTTCAATAAAAATGCATTGAATCACTTCTGATCCGGACTACAAATCTTTCCTTCTGGAAACCGTGAGGGCGTGATTACATGTACTACAAGCTATGCATCTATCACAATCGTGATAAAGTATCTTTCACCGACATTTCAAATGTGGCTACCCTGAAATTTGGGAAGGGATGCGGAGTCGGAATCGGATTAGAAAGAAGCGCTACGCCCATCAGGATATGAGTAGGAATTTTTTTCCGAAGCAGGTCAACGTTGCACGTGATTTGAACATGTCGAGCTTTGATTGATTCTGTGAGATAGATTTCCAACTGACGGCTGATATTAAGTGGACATATTCTTATCATTGGTGCCATATGCCCTGATTCGAACTGATAGTTCTATCTTTTTGTTGTATAATTAGGATATTATGCATTAATGGTTTAATGAAAGTTGCAGATTGATGCCATTTTAAGATATTTTATAAAATTAAATGTAGTTAAAGCTCGTTAATTAAGACCATGAATGCCAGGCTTTCAATGTCTTAATTATCGAAGGTCTTAATCAAACAGCAGTTTATATAAATGTATGCCAAAATACAAAAGTGCCACAGCCGTATGATCTTCATTAACCGAAATCTTAATTATCCGTGTCCGAGTTGACGAGCTTCGATTGTAGATGCAATTTTTAGGGCCGTCGATCATTGGTACATTAACTCGATGGATTTATTCTGCGTCTTTTCAGTATATTGTCAGACATTTTCGCAAGTGACTTTCAAATGTTTCTCGCAAGGATGTTATTTGAGTGATTGATTTGAACTCAACTCTCGTGTCTGCGATATTAGAGAGCTAATGACCATAAAATGGTAATTGTTTGTTCGCCTAACTTCCTTGCTGGATTCATGTTTCAATTCAAATATTGATAGAAAATGAACCACTTAGTAAACTACATTCAATTATTTCGCAATCCTTTGAAGAACAGAGAATTCTTTCAAAATCATGTGACGTTTCCAACGATAGGTGAAGTTAGTTAAATAGCTAGACATATTTCAATGTATCATTGTAAACACTTCATGTGAAATTTGTAGTTCCTGTAAAAAATTTAGTCAGGAACCAGCTCAGATGGTGGATTTCAAGAAATATCAACTTTGTGTTGTCTGTCGGCAAAAATACTTCAATCTTATTTCTGATTATTTTTGGGGATATGGTGGATGCTTCAGTCGGTCACTTTTCGATCATCAAAAAAATTTAAGCTTCATGTTGAGAAGAAAATCGAGTCAACTACTTTGAAAAGAATTGCATACAACTAGTCTGCACAACATGACACAAACGCAGTATCGCTATTTTATGAATTTGCACTGTTCCTCATGTTTCAAAAACTTTTTTACCTAAACATCAGTTTCAACTTGTCAAAGTTATATGAAATGGATATAACGTCAGGTCTAAACCATTGAATCAACAAAAGAAGTATATATGGTGCCACGCGAGTTTGTGACATAAGTCCGTACCATTCAGTGTTTTGAATATATGAAATGTCGGTTGATGTTTATTCCTCAATGCTAAATACGGTTTTTAAAATTTACGATTTGGTTTTGTATTAGAATTAAATCACATGTCAACTTGCAAAGAAAACAGTGGGTTTTTTATCTTTGAATCTTCCATGTCTTAAATATCTATAGGCCTATAGACTAGACCTAGCATGATTTACAATCTAGTATGGAAATTCGAATAATCTATCACCTGATTTTTTGCCTTGAAAGGTCTCCTACGAAGACTCAGCGGAAGATGTCCATCCTACTTTTATACTCTTTTTCAACATCTGTTCTCCCATCCGCTCTTGACTTCCAGAATGAAGTCGTGCCTTTCTGATTACCGCTGCTCACACCTGGAACGATCTACCAGCAAGCATAAATCTAGTTGCCACTTTTAAAAGACTTTTGTAAAGCTGAACATAGCTTGCCCAGAAACATTGAAGTCTTCACCTCTTTTCTCGAATGTACTGTGCGATGTAATTCAATAGATAAATTCAATCAAAATCTTGAAAAGCTGCATTTGAAACATTATATATTACCCCTATCAAGAGACCTGTCATAGATTCAAAGCAGTGTATGGTAAGGAATTCGCTCGTTTAGTTGATTAAACATGATGCAAACTCGTTCAAAGTTTTGTGTCTATTTGTATCTATTTTGTCACCAAAGGTTTGTCGCAGCACAGTGAATATCTAAAGAGAATGACAACTACACTCTTTCCCGTTCAAGTTTCCACTCTTTGCATTGATATTTCCAATATTTGCATAGAAATTTCCAAACTTTGATCTCACAAATCCAAATTTTGCATTCAACTTTCCAATATTTGCATTGATATTTCTTCTCTTTGCGATCAAGAATCTATGATTTGCAGATAGCTTTCCAATATTTGCAATCAAGATTCAAATTTTTTCGATCGTATTAGATCTGAATATCTGACCATTCTTTTCGATAGTTAACGCAATGGGGTCATGCTATGGTTTGTGATCTTCATTAATGTAATGAATAAGAGAGATTACCAAGTCAATTGTTCAATAATAATGGTGAATTGATGAAATGCGTGGCTTTACTTACAGCACGACTGTGAGGAGTTATACGTACAGTAGAACGCCCTAACTTTAGCCAGGCGTCCTAACTTTAGCCACCGGTAGTGCATGACTTCAATCTTATTTTTTTCTGATATGATGCATTTACGATGTACCACTACAGCTTGAAATATTCATCTGATACCATAGTACTGCAAAACTACTCTCTATCTTGTCATATTTCAAGTTATGACTTCATGGCTGAATCTTTTCCAAAAACATGCATTTTTGGCAAAAAATTTGAATTTCAAAATGCACCCCTGAACGGTTTGAAGCCTAGACATGTGGAATCGGTTGAAACGTCAAATACGTTGCTCATACACTGTTTTAACATATTAATGGAGTTTCAAGTGGCAACTTTAACTTTGCTTACTTTTAAATGGGGTGGCTAAAGTTAGGACGTCAAATTCAGGAAAATGTCCTAACTTTATCCACGTATGTGAGTGAAGTTATGCTTGATTTATTTGAAATTCGGTCCCTACTGCATCAGGGCTAGCCTCCTTTTCAACTTCCTCAGACGTCCGATGTTCACAAATTCAAAGTCGATATATCAATAGCTAGACTTCATTGTACACTGTACATTCAACATGTACATGTACCGATGTCAGCTTGACCGGTATATCTAATTACACGCATAAGAAAATGCTATTCTATACTGTTTCCCCCATCTTGAAAATGAAGGAGATTTCAATTAATCCAGTAATGCGAATTGAACAATGCACCTTCCATTCTTAAGAATGAAGTAATTGCTATTTTTAGTTAATGACACTGACTTGGATTTCGAGGGTAATGTGGGCCCCATCGACGAACTTAATGTCAATCGTAAACCCTCTATCGATGAACATGATGATGAATCTCAATCGAAGCCACAAATAAATCAAGGAGATTTTGTTCTTGTTAAACTCGCAGTTGATGGTAGATCAATCCACAAACACTTTGTGGCACAAGTGTTGCAGGTAGTAAGCCAAAACGATATTGAAGTCACCGGACGGAGAAAGACACCGGATGAAATTGTAGAGACTATGTGTGCTACTCCCGATCGTCGTGGTTTGGTTTGGACTATTGACTGTGACATAGACAAACAATATACTGTACTTACGTATGCATGAGTCAAGAATTTTTATACTTTGATATTTTTATAGTTATAATGTCATCCAGTTATGTGTTTTGTTATTCAAAGTTCACAATAGATAGAATATTTCCATAAGAAAGAACTTCTCATTCATTGAGTCTAATTCGTACTCAATCAATCATCATTAAGTTCAATTCTATCATGTAGGAGGCTTATGAAAACAAAGTGGCTAAAGTTAGGGCGTTCTACGGTACGTCGTACATACAACAATTGATTATAAATAGAAATCATTACCATACAGGATAGCATCATATTGTACCATACAAAGGTGCTATTTTAGTTCTTTCTTAAAGGAACGATAATGCATACATTGCATTTAATGGGGGGATATTTTAGCGTCCATCGTCAAAAGCCTTGTTATACATGTATGTGCTTGCACTTATAAGATGATGAAGAATGCATGGTTCATTCACAAGGAGTTTATGGAAATACGTGTATAACATCAAACTGTATTCTTTTCTGAAAGCTTTTGATGTGTAGGCTATTCAAATGCCAATCCCTTCTATTGATCCCAATTCCTTAGCAGTGGTCAAATATGTGATGTATGTACATGTAAATGATCAAGTGTATATCCTTGACATTTTTGAAATTTACTGCAGTATATTGATGGTTTGTTTGCTATCTAGAATTGAACTTATTGAACCTATAGAACTTCAAGAGCCGTTTTATTGCTTAATCATCGACTTATATACCGCATCCATCATTTTTGCTTCGATCTAAAAAACAATAAATTTTTAATGTCTATTTTATTGAACAATCATGAACATTAAAAGTTAAATGAAAGTTAGTCAAAAGTTACAAACACTCTTCAGCATATGCTCGAGGTAAGATGCGATTCAAATGTCCACAAAATTTGACAATTTTTGCTGTTGTCACACTGGTATACGATAGATTCAGTGCCTCTAAGAGAATTTGCTGCCTCACTTGAATGGTAGTGGATCCTGGCTGCGAGCAGTTTCCTTTACATTTATAATTTGACTGTTAATCGGCGGTGATGCTAATTTCTTTTTGATCATGGACTTCAGTAAAGAAAATGCTTCTTCCATGGGGTTCAACATAGGAGACCATGACGGCAAATGTTTCAAGATATGGTGATCTCTAGAAGAAGACGAATTCCGATGACATGGTGCATTATCAAAGATGATGTAAGTCTTTTCACGTGGAGAATCATCTTCAAGCTTCTGGCTCAAGTCGTTGATAAAATTCTGAAAAGTTTCTCGAGTGACACTACCAATGTGTTCGCGGTGCATTATCAAACCACCATTGGAGCTCACGGCCATTATGTTGACATTATGGCCACGCTGTCCACCAACAGTCCGAAAACACTGTAAACCCCGTTTAGAGCGTCCCTGGGTTCGTGATGTCCACAAATTAAAGTTGGTTTCATCGACATACACACATTTGTGATAATTTGCCTCATCGAGAAACCAAGTAGCGTATTCCTTTCGGGCTCTTATGACATCAGGCTTATTCCTATCCGTGGGTATGTTGCGAACATTTTTTACGGTGTACAACATACCATCCAGTGTTCTTGATATTGTACTTAAACTCAAAGAAGGTTTTTGAGGCAAATCTGACTGCAAGCCTTCTTGCATTTTCTGCAAGGTTGAAGACGGATTATTGGAAATCATTTGTTCCAAATAGGTTTTGACTTCGTCATCGACCTTGTGGTGTGTCTTGCCACCTTGCTTACTTTTTGTCACACGACCAGATTTTATAATCTTTCTGGCAGTGTCAGGTTTTATTCCTAAAGATTCTGCAACTGTCAGGAAATCACCGTCGGCGCTATACGAATCAAATATTCTTTTTCTATCCTGGTTGCTAATTCTATTGTAAGTACGTGTCATACTGCTTCTATGTTGATAAAATGAACATCTTTTGCCAGTAAGTTGAATATTCGTATAGACTTTAAAATTTGAATCTTGATTGCAAATATTGGAAAGCTATCTGCAAATCATAGATTCATGATCGCAAAGAGAAGAAATATCAATGCAAATATTGGAAAGTTGAATGCAAAATTTGGATTTGTGAGATCAAAGTTTGGAAATTTCTATGCAAATATTGGAAATATCAATGCAAAGAGTGGAAACTTGAACGGGAAAGAGTGT